>CABFWO010006125.1:0-38493 GCA_902155825.1 Timema genevievae
ACTGTATTATAACGGAGTGTACCCCACTAAAACACATTGCTCGGTACTGTATTATAACGGAGTGTACCCCACTAAGACCCATTGCTCGGTACTGTATTATAACGGAGTGTACCCCACTAAGACCCATTGCTCGGTACTGTATTATAACGGAGTGTACCCTACATATATCCAGTTCTTTCTGAAGATACCAGAAGGGCAATACTCTCGTCCTTTTAAGAACTAATTTAGTGCAATCAAACAAAACAAAAAAGAAAACTTGTCAATAGTTGGTATTTTGAGACCTTAGTGATCAAATTTGGAAGTTATTTCTGTGGTCATTCACAGAGAACAAGTCAATTAGAAGATAAATGTGAATAGTTTCTTTATTTGTGCATTTTCAACTATAGTTCTGTTGGCTTCACACGCGCTTAGTGTGAGAAGGAAGGGGAGGCGAGAGAAAGAAGGTGATTTTGCAGTTTTATACAAAACATATTCTTGGCCAGAATAAATCAAATATTGCTCCAGTAAAAACATATCATTTAATTTTATTCACGTGGTGACCTAAATATTTCTCTAGTATCTGTAAATGGTGTCCTGGAATTTAATGACAACTTTTTCTCTTCATTGAAAAAGTTTCTCATCTAATACCGCTATGCTCATGATGGATATTCAGAAACTGTTCATGATATCAACGTGGGAAGAAAATTAAACTATATATTTTTATTGGGGTAATATTTTATTTATTTTAACAAAAAAAAAGTTTTGCCATAAAAACTGCAAAAACACTGGTCTTTTCTCGCGACCTTTCATCCCCCTTAAAAAGTGCTCTTTGTTCGGGTCAAAGGGTAATGAAATACTTTTTATTGTTACCAGAATCTAGCAAGCAGAACTCAAAGGAGTAATTTCCAATGCGTTACATCGTGGTATGGATATAATAATGTAAAAACCATCAATTCATTCCTCTTTATAAAATCAAACTAAACAAATATATATGACAGAATAACAATACCCTCAAGGAATGTTGATGGATCTTGTACTTAGTGTTATGTATTTAGTATTATTGTGTTACCTGGTTCCGAGTCCATTGTAACAAACAAGGAGTCTCCCAGCTTCAGTATCATCTTAAGAGTATTGTTGATTCTGTAGTAATGAATATTAATATGGGTATCATATTATATTAATAATAGGTTTTATACAATGGCGTATCCAGAAAAAAATTACAGGATGGGCACCATGATAAAAATAACTATATTGCTTTTCTATATTCTTTTAAAAAACTTCATATTTTCTCTATTTGAAAATAGATATTTAAGAAAAAAGTTGCTGAATCTGCCACTGAATGTATATTTATTATGAGCTTGTGTGTTGTGTCCGATTAATATCAACCCAACGTATTTGAATGAAACACTACTGTTCGTATTTTGTCACGTGACATTATGTTGTGATTCCTGCAGGCCACGTATCTTTTAAAATGTACGTCAATGATTGAATTCACCTTGGGGCTCTACAAGTTTTCAACATAACTAGACTTTACAGTTAGGATGCCCTCGTCCACTCTCTCTAACAAGTTTCTCTGTCCGGGTACTTGCTACTTGCTACTTGCCATGTTGCATTTCACTCAAGTTATATAGTTCGTTTCAGATGCATTTCTCCGGGAAAAATAGAACGGCGGTATTAAGGTGGGATGGAAAGGCTGAGAAAAGCGCAAAAATACCGCTTACGTTCTCTGATTTCTCTGGGACTATGAAATATCGCAGGAGCATGGGGTATTTTTTTAAATCTTGTTGGTAAAATACATTTCTATGTTTGTATTGAAAGAGATTTTAATAAATCCTAGTAATTAATTTATTAAATTTATGCAAATTTGGCCTTTTCCCCCTTGTGAGTAGGCTAATGCAAGTACGTATTTTTTTCAAATTAATAAGCCAGATGGCGTTATCGTAATTATCTAAGAAAGTTAGTATAAATTAGTTAATCAATGTTCCACCGGGAACTCAACTTTTTGTCTGACGGCTTGGTTGTGCAGTTACAAGGAACAGCTTATTCTCCCCTTTACTCCCTCTCATCCTCTCTTTTCTCAGGCGTACTGAGGAGAGGTAATTTCAACTCTCGTAGAGTAAATTAACTTTTACTCGCACTTTCAAATAGGCCTAATGTCATTCATAGTAGTTTTATCTAAGCTTTCAAATATTTAAATAATGTATCGTTCAATCATCGCTGTCACTGTTGGATTAAACCTATCTAGATTTAGGATAATCTAATACACTATCGTTGATAAAGAGCAACTATTAAAATTAATTTTAATATGATAAAACCAGCTTAGGTGGCCGCGTGGTCTAATGCACTAGTCTTGCAGTAAACTAGACTGCCGATGATGGGGAGATCGAGGTTCGAATCTCGGTCGGGTGTTCTGAGGGGGGTTTTCCTATATGTTTTACACTCTCCCTCCATGCAGATGCGGGTACACTTCATATAAATAAAAATCTCTCAATTCCCTAAAACCATTAACGTAATTAGTACATACGCGTATAGCCCGAGCGGGTAGTAAGACAAGGTGCTAAAAACATAATAAAAGTATAAAAAACATAATAAAAGTATAAATAATATAATATACAATATTTAGTATCGCGTCTTACTACCCGTTCGGGTTATACGATTAAGTACTAATTACGCTAATGGATTAGGAATTGGAAGGGTTGAATTTAGAGGAAGTGAACCTGCATTTGCGTGGAGAGAGTGGGAAAACCATTTAGGAAAAACCACCCCCAGTTCACCCGACAGAGATTCGGACCTCGATCTCCGCGTCCTCGTTGGTCTAGCTCAACACGACTGGCGCGTTAGCCAACTACGCCACCGAGGCGGGTAAAAGTATAAAAAACAAAAACATAATAAAAGTACACAAAAATGATAAAAGTATATAGTACATGTAAGCCTACTAATGTAAAAATGTTGTGTTTCTTTTATTGACGTACTTTTTAAGGAAAAAACCAAGATAAAACTGTAATATATTGATTTAATGAAAAGTGTTAGAATACATTATAGTCATGGCTGAAGAAAATTCAGGTATTGTTTGTAGAGATTCCTATAGATTTACAGTTAAAAAAATCAGATCGTTTACATCTTTCTGTAAAGCCGAAGAACATAGGTATACTGGACCTTCGTATAAATTACATAAATTACAGGAGAAGTAAACCTTAATTAATGTTATATTATGTGGATGTTTCATAATATTTCTTCCAAAATAATTTGATTACTTTGTTGTAATAATATTTTTTTTACTAAACCAGCAAGAATTTTGTTATTTTATAAAACATCGTATTTATTTGTGGGTCGTGAAGATGAGGACGTCAAAGGTCCAAACTTCCGATACTCAATAACGATAATATTACTATCATAACGGCTGTTGTTTTTAATTGTGACTCAGAAGTTTAAGGTGCGAATCTCATATACATTGAGTTTTTTTCTGTAGTTTCCTATCCTTTAGGATAATACTGGCACATCTTCTCCATAATTGTATATAATTTCCTGTATATAAATAAGCTAGCTGGTATACCCTCTCTTCTCAAGGGGAATTTATAAAATAGCTTTATTATTCCATAAAATTAACTGAGTCTTACGTTGTTTTAAATAGTAATCCTTTATTGGTTTAATCGTGTGTCAAAACGTGAAAATCAGGCTGGCTAAAACTTTATGTCAAAATAGTAATTAATCTTGAAATGTGTTAAAAGCTGATTTATCCCTATACACAGTTGTACTTGCACCTGTACAGATGGCCGCCAAGCTAACTATGGCGATTCCAAACCAATTATGGCAATCAATAAATCAAGCCTTTGGAATCAAACATAACCCATCTCACAAAGTGTGTGAACAAACGAACGCAATCTATTGACAAGGCAATCTTTGTCTAAGGCTGAGCTTACAGTGGAAGCGTGTTCGCGCGAAATGAGCTCTCATCAATACGCCCGTTTCCATTTACATTCTTATATCGTTATTGCTGGATAAAATTGTCCCTTAATATTTAAACTCATTAACCTTGTCAAATTAAAGGTTGTTTGAATTAATTTCTAAATCATTGAATCATCGTCCTCAATTTGTGTTCTCTCTGTGACCATATACCTAGTATTTTCAATTCCCTTCTAAACCTACTCACATTGTAATATTGGCCTAATATACTATTTATTGAATAAGATACAAATATTATAACTGTAGGACAAACAAGAGGATGAAAATCCGATATTTTTAATCGATATATATATATTTAGTATTAAAATTTTATTTGAATTTTCAAAATAAAATTTACAAAGCCTGTCCTGTAAGGAGACGTTATCACGTCATACCCAATTTGACTCTTCTGGAGATAATATTATTTTGGCATCTTACACCTCTTATTCTGAAAATTGAAAACTGACTTTTGGACACGGGAATCGAACCCGGGACCTTTGGCTTCGTACGCCAATGCTCTAACAACTGAGCTATCCAGGATTCGTCCCGTGCCCAGGGTCATTCTTCCCTCATATTTTAAGGCAGAGTCTATGATGGACGTGCGGAAATTGTCGGCTACAAGTGTGTGATTATATTAATATCACGAGCCATCGGATAACGCAGCCATCTTCGACTCGGTAGTTGGCTTTTTGCTGCCATTTGTACAATTTCCACACGTCCATCACCATTTTTTTACATACATTCTTAAACTAGATGTGTTTGGCTATCTATATACGGTAAACATTATACATTTTGACCTTTTCATTTATTTAAAAAAATAAAAAATGTCTTAACTACCCCGCCTTGCCACACCATTCCTATTGTGACAGTTGCTGCCATGACAGTCTGACAGTAGCACATGGTGACAGTATTATCTGTCCAGAGTATTGTGACAGTTGCTGACATGGCAGTCTGACAGTGACACACGGTGACAGTATTATCTGTCCAGAGTATTGTGACAGTTGCTGCCATGGCAGTCTGACAGTGACACACGGTGACAGTATTATCTGTCCAGAGTATTGCGGCAGTTGCTGCCATGACAGTCTGACAGTGACAGTTGCAACTGCCATGATCTCCTTGCCACGCATGAACGAGGCCTTACAACTGTTAGTTGCTGATAGAAGCAGCCATTATCCCACGCACGAGCTCATGTACACGCGATGTTACACCACGAACAAGTCTACATGGACATGCGCAATGATGCATTCCACATTCACATTCTATCTCATTACGTAAACAAGTCACGATTTGAACCATGAGATATGACTGGTATCGGTGTGAGTCCACTGTATTTACTGTGTATTTAGAGAGATATGACACTCCCAAGAGATATGACTGGTATCGGTGTGAGTCCATTGTATTTACTGTGTATTTAGAGAGATATCTGACACTCCCAAGAGATATGACTGGTATCGGTGTGAGTCCAACTATATTTACTGTGTATTTAGAGAGATATCTGACACTCCCAAGAGATATGACTGGTATCGGTGTGAGTCCAGTGTATTTACTGTGTATTTACAAAGGCGATATCTGACACTCTCAAGATCAACGATCTTTTGGCAACTTAACACCTATCAAGCCTACAAAAGAGGTGTACCTACCTCCATACAAGTTATGTACCTCTATAAAAGTGTTGCACCTCTATAAATAGTAGGCTATAGAGGTTGTCTGGTGTGCCGAGGCTGAGAACCTCCCAAGGGTGACTTCTTTCTTTCTGGAACCACACGCTCATACTCATGCTGGTATTTACAACGTCTGCTGGAGTTTGACAGAATTAATTGAAATAACATTGCCAGGGTACACAAAGTTAACGTGACGGCACTCGTTCACAATGTGGACTCTCTATCCCTCATTGAGTATTGTCTGATGTTACTTCTATCAGTTGACATTTTATTACAAATACTGTTATAATTTGCTACTTTGTATTTTTAAAAGTGTTAGGTAATAATAATAATAATAATAATAATAATAATAATAATAATAATAATAATAATAATAATAATAATAGAGGTTCCTATGAGCTGCCTCCACCCAGAGATCGTTTTTAAACATTAATATCAGTGAGTTGATGGTGAATAATGATACATTTTGGGAGTGTTATGTTTCAAAGAAAATTTGTTTCTGACATAGGCCTATATTACAGGTTAGATTATGTTAGTACTTCAAACGAATTATTACGTGCATCATGTATTTATCCACGCTAAAGTCAAAATCTCTATCTTTCGACTCTGCCTTAAAACCAACACCTACTGTAAATTTATAAATCGCTTGTCCGTTTTGTTGGGCTGATCTATTAGCTTAAGTAATTAAAGCTTTCATAAATCCAACTAATCTATAATAACACTAATAATGTATGTTATATTAGTATAAAGTGTCACGGAACACACGCAAAACACGCAAAATACATTCAGTATAAACATAACCTCGTAAAGCAAATCAAAAGACAAGTAAAATGGCTGCGCATATAAGTGTAAATCCGACACCTTAGCTCAATCAGTAACGTTTCTGTCTACTGAGCTAAGGATCCCGGGTTTGATTCCCAGCATAACCGAAAAATGTATCATTGGTGAAATATGGGTTTACACTTTCACAGTGATGAATTAACGGCCGGGGTCTGTCCTAGTGCTAGGTTAGATTATAAGGAATATAAAGCTAGGACAGGCTTAGCAAGCCGGTAGTGGAAAATATATGACTTGAATAAAAAACTGACCCAAGCACAGGCAGGGAAAAGTAATGGATGTAAAAATTAAATAGTTAAGCATCACTATTAGTTCACAAAATGGTCGGCCATAATAACCTTTAATCCAAAGTCTCTTTGCTATCGGTCGCAAGTTTGTTTTACGTCGTTGTCATAATGGCCCTGCTGGGATATGAAATGGAGGATTTATTTCACCTCCAATTCATTACAATCTTCTTACATTCTCAAAAAGAAATTAGAACCAAAAGTCAACAATTTTCAGCCAATTACTTTCTCACAAATCCTAGAAAAGTGAAGATAAGATAAGTTAGTGTTGACGTTCCATGACCCTTGAACCAAAAAAAGTTATTTTGGCAACGCCATCTGCCAGATTTTCACTGGGCCTAGAGACCAAACCATTTTACCGATTAAGCTATAACTTGGTATCTAGGGTTTTCATAAGGTTTTCTAGGGGAGTTTTGGGAAGTAGCTATCTAAAGCTAAACTTAAAGGTAGTTTACTTAAGGGCAAATAGACAAGAAAATGGATTTTCTCAAAGTTGGTTCTAACGATTTTTCTTTAAACACTTATCTCGACACTGTTTGACATTTTTCTTAGGACTCGTATCTAGACACTGGTTATCATTTCAAATAAAATGTAGCATCTCATTTTCTCATGGAAAGGACTTTGAGGGTACATAAGCAAACATTTTTTATGTTTGCCATATCTCCACCACACTTTGAGATGTGAAATAACTTATCACACCAAAGTTTTAACACTCTTAAAGATACGGTTATACGGAATTATCGTTATATAATTGGTATTTATAGCCCCGTGATCGAGCACCAATTATTACGATACGGAATTATTATTACGTTTGCTTGGGGCACCGGTTAAAGTTATACCGTTTAATCAGCTAATAACTGCCCCGTGATCGAGCACTAATTAAAGCGGTATAGAATGTTTGTGTGACATAATTTAAGTAAATAAATAAAACCTTTAATAGTGCACAAGATTTATTTGTCTCATTGCAATGGTTTCGTTACAACGTTCTGTAGATTTATGTGATTACTCTCTGTTTATGTCACCGGCACTCTGTTTGTTCATACGCACAGCTTATATATGACATACCCCTTGCCCCTTGGACCTCGCGTGACTAGTGTCAAAACCAAC
The DNA here is from genome assembly GCA_902155825.1 of Timema genevievae. NCBI lineage: Eukaryota > Metazoa > Arthropoda > Insecta > Phasmatodea > Timematidae > Timema > Timema genevievae. The sequence continues at coordinate 7,811 of CABFWO010006125.1, forward strand.
AAATCGAAAGCGTCCCTGCGACAGGTGTCTTTAAGGCTAGCTTCCTATTGGGTATAGGGAGCTGGCGTCTCTTGCTTGTTCGGTAAATACTACGGAGTTTAATTTTGAAATAAAAAAATAAGTTTTAATGGTGCAATTATTCTATATTATTTCTGAAAAGCGCGTGATTCTCCATGGAAGAAGTATTAAAAGAAGAATTTACATACAATTTATTGAAGAAAAATACCTTCATCCATGACTTTTCAAATATATTAGAGGGTTCCCAATCAGTATCGTTACAAAGATATACAATTTTTACTTGGAATAATATTTTATAAAATCTATATTTTCTGAGTTAGAGGGAAATATTGTGTTCTTTTAGGTAAAAATATACAAAACAAATAATGTATTTCTATTAACAGCGTCTACTTTTTCATGTATGTTATTTGATGAAATGCGATGTATTGTTTATTAGGCCTGTGTGGGAATGACATTTTGACGTCGGCACATTTTCGGGCGGGAAATAATAATTTCCCGCGGGAACCAGACCGGAAATATTTAAAAACTAATTTTTGAATTTAGGCCTTTAAATGTTATTAAAATATTTAATATTAATCAAATTATTCTAGCTTTCACATTTATTTAAAATAAAAAAATACCGTGGTAAAAATAAAATAACCCTCATCCTAGCGTTGGGTGTTGATAAAGGTGCCTCATCAACCCTGAAGTACTACCATGAATAATTTTTTAAAATTTGGCCACAATTTATACATTTCGCGGTCACTTTAACTTCTTTTTTTCTCGAAATATTAGCCTTGTTTGCGCTCGCGTAAAAGGTTTTTTACTGAAACAAATTATAGTTTGAATCTACGTTTCGAAATAAATTTTTCTTTTTATAAAATAAGATGTTAAAATATGATTAAAATTTTTAATAGTTTCTAAAATTAATTTGAAATTGTGTTTTAGATGATTGGAAAACTTATTTTTAACAGCCTCGTCCTTAAAACATGAACGCGTACCCATAAAACAGAGAAAAACAAATTTTTTTTTTCGTGTTCTCTACACAGTCACGTAGTTTTACAAAAGTATAATTAGAATTCTATAAAATGATTAAAAATATACTTGATAAAGGGATATATTTTGATTCAGTTAAGATATGTTTTAAAAATGTATTATCACTTTCAGAAACACTATTTAAAGACGAATTATCGATCGTCATGAAAATAAGAACGACTTCCATGTTATGTGTAAACAAACATTCGGAATTTGCTTTATTACCAGCAATGAAAATATTTAACTTTGTTAAGTGCTTTTTGCTTTATCCCTTTTAATGTTATTTTATTCAATAACTGTACAATGTTCATATAAAAGCTGGAATATTATAGAGCCTCTGCCTTCTTTGTGCTAAAAAGCTTACGTTAGGCCCACTACGAGTTTTCATATGAAAATACTTGAAGAGAGAATAAAAAAGCACGGATTCAAGGAACATGGGTGTACAAAAGACAGCTGATGGAAAGAAGGCGTGGATACGGGAAAGACTTGGTAATGCCATTTATGGATGTGGAGAAGGCATATGATAGCGTGGATAGAAATTAAGTTTGGAAAGCAATGGAGGAGGCCGAAGTGGAAAGAGAAGTTGTAATGAGAGTGAAAAGCATGTATGAGGGATAACAGGAGTTGTGTTAAGATGGAGAAAAGAAGGGCAGAATGATTCCAAATAAAAAATGGAGTGAAGCAGGGAACTGCCCTTTAACCTTACTATTTGTAATGGTAATGTAAATGTTATTATTATTAGCACCGCGTCTTACTACCCGTTCGGGTTATACGCACTTACACTAATGTGTAATGATAGGGTGATTGTGAGATGAAATGGAGGACCTACAGTTTAACGTGGAATCCGAACCACGGTAGGAGGCCTGCCACTCCACACATTCACAAGTTGTGATTAATGCACGTCTAGTCAGAGGTGAAGGAAGGGTTTGGCAATCAGATAAATCTGTGCCGGGACCGAGGATTGAACCCCGGACCCTCAACAAAGAAGTCTGACACCTTACCCCTAGACCACCAGGTAATGGAAATGGTCATGAAAAAAGTGGCAGGAAAACTTGGGGAGAAAAAAAAATTAAAGGCATTATGTTTGTTGATGACATGATTGTGTGGGGGGAGAAGGAAGAGGAAGTACAGGAACAACTACAAGAATGGAATGAGGAAATTAAATAGTGTGGAATGAAATATAGCATGGCAAAGTGTGAAGTGATGATAATGACACTGAGGAAGAGGGTAAGGCCTAATAAAGCTATTAGGTTGGATGGAGTAGAGCCGAGAAAAGTACAGAACGTAAAATATCTTGGAGGTGTGAGTGAGGAGAAAGGTGGAAGTAAGGAGGATTTAATGAGAAGACGATAGCAGGGAGAGATTTTGACTAACAGGTGTGGGGCAGTCCCATTTGAATACATCGAGCTATTGTTTTGAGAAATAAAAAATAAAAAACGCTTTTGTTGTGGTTTTTTTGGTGTGCACCTAGTCTTTTAAGAGAACGGCTTGATTAGGTATGTATATGTATGTAGAAGAAGTAACCGACACCTTAGCTCAGTCGGTAGCTAAGGATCTCGGGTTCGATTCCAAGCATGGCCAAAAAACTCATCTTTGGTGAAATGTGGGCTTACCCTTTCAAAGAGCTAAATTAACAGTCGAGGAATGGAGGTTGTGCCTGTCCTAGTCTTAGGTTATATTATAAGCCAAATGACAGGCCTCGCGAGCTGGTAGTGAAAAATATATGGCTTGAATAAAAAAGGTTACCAAGACCACAGGCTGGGAATAGTAATGAACGTAAATAAAGTGTGTGAAGAAGTATTATTCTCCCAAAATTAGAATATAAAATATAATCTTATAGAAATATAGTGCTTACTAAACCATTATTCATCAAAATCAACGGTTATTTACATCTCCAACAGTAAAATGTTTTGGTTTTTTTTATTATTTTTCTTTCAGCAATACTTTAAGGTTTTACATTTTATATTAGAAAGAGTTTAAACTCACACTTACTAGGATTAAAGCTTCACTTACACTCTCCAAAATATTTATTAATTTTTAAGGAGATATATAAAGCTTAATAATTATATGTTTTATTAAGCTTGTATTAAACTATTATTTATCAACATCAATCAATTGCTGTAAGTATCAACACTACCCTCCATTGACCCACTAATAATTTATACACCCTTCCATTGAACCCCTAAGAATCTACAAATCCCTCCATTGAACCCCTAATAATTTATACACCCTTCCATTGAACCCCTAATTATCTACACACCCCTCCATTGAACCCCTAATAATTTATACACCCTTCCATTGAACCCATAAAAATCTACACACCCTTCCATTGAACCACTAAGAATCTACACACCCCTCTATTGAACCCCTAATAATTTATACACCCTTCCATTAAACCCTTAAGAATCTACACACCCTTCCATTGAACCCCTAAGAATCTACACACCCCTCCATTGAACCCCTAAGAATCTACACACCCTTCCATTGAAAATATAAAAATCTACACACCCTTCAATTGAACCCCTAAGAATCTACTAATCCTTCCATTGACCACATAAGAATCTACACACACTTCCATTTAACCCCTAAGAATCTACACACCCCTCCATTGAACCTCTAATAATTTATACACCCTTCTATTGAACCCCTAAAAATCTACACACCCTTCCATTGAACCCATAAGAATCTACACACCCCTCCATTGAACCCCTAATAATTTATACACTCTTCCATTGAACTCCTAATAATTTATACACCCTTCCATTGAACCCCTAAGAATCTACCCCTCCAGAGAACACATAAGAATCTACACAGCCTTCCATTGAACCCCTAAGAATCTACACACCCTTCTATTGAACCCCTAAAAATCTACACACCCTTCCATTCAACCCCTAAGAATCTACACACCCCTCCATTGAACCCCTAATAATTTATACACCCTTCCATTGAACCCCTAATAATCTACACACCCCTCCATTGAACCCCTAATAATTTATACACCCTTCCATTGAACCCATAAAAATCTACACACCCTTCCATTGAACCAACTAAGAATCTACACACCCCTCTATTGAACCCCTAATAATTTATACACCCTTCCATTAAACCCTTAAGAATCTACACACCCTTCCATTGAACCCCTAAGAATCTACACACCCCTCCATTGAACCCCTAAGAATCTACACACCCTTCCATTGAAAATATAAAAATCTACACACCCTTCAATTGAACCCCTAAGAATCTACTAATCCTTCCATTGACCACATAAGAATCTACACACACTTCCATTTAACCCCTAAGAATCTACACACCCCTCCATTGAACCTCTAATAATTTATACACCCTTCTATTGAACCCCTAAAAATCTACACACCCTTCCATTGAACCCATAAGAATCTACACACCCCTCCATTGAACCCCTAATAATTTATACACTCTTCCATTGAACTCCTAATAATTTATACACCCTTCCATTGAACCCCTAAGAATCTACCCCTCCAGAGAACACATAAGAATCTACACAGCCTTCCATTGAACCCCTAAGAATCTACACACCCTTCTATTGAACCCCTAAAAATCTACACACCCTTCCATTCAACCCCTAAGAATCTACACACCCCTCCATTGAACCCCTAATAATTTATACACCCTTCCATTGAACCCCTAATAATCTACACACCCCTCCATTGAACCCCTAATAATTTATACACCCTTCCATTGAACCCATAAAAATCTACACACCCTTCCATTGAACCCCTAAGAATCTACAAATCCTTCCATTGACCACATAAGAATCTATACACCCTTCCATTGAACCCCTAAGAATCTACACACCCCTCCATTGAACCTCTAATAATTTATACACCCTTCCATTGAACCCATAAGAATCTACACACCCCTCCATTGAACCTCTAATAATTTATACACCCTTCGATTGAACCCATAAAAATCTACACACCCCTCCATTGAACCCCTAATAATTTATACACCCTTCCATTGAACCCATAAAAATCTACACACCCTTCCAATGAACCCCTAAGAATCTACAAATCCTTCCATTGACCACATAAGAATCTACACACCCCTCTATTGAACCCCTAATAATTTATACACCCTTCCATTGAACCCCTAATAATTTACACACCTCTCCATTGAACCCCTAATAATTTATACACCCTTCCATTGAACCCCTAAGAATCTACACACCCTTCCATTGAACCCCTAAGAATCTACACATCCCTCTATTGAACCCCTAATAATTTATACACCCTTCCATTGAACCCTTACGAATCTACACACCCTTCCATTGAACCCCTAAGAATCTACACACCCCTCCATTGAACCCCTAATAATTTATACACCCTTCCATTGAACCCTTAAGAATCTACACACCCTTCCATTGAACCCCTAAGAATCTACACACCCCTCCAATGAACCTCTAATAATTTATACACCCTTCTATTGAACCCCAAAAATCTACACACTCTTCCATTGAACCCATAAGAATCTACACACCCCTACATTGAACCCCTAATAATTTATACACCCTACCATTGAACTCCTAATAATTTATACACCCTTCCATTGAACCCCTAAGAATCTACCCCTCCAGAGAACCCATAAGAATCTACACAGCCTTCCATTGAACCCCTAATAATTTATACACCCTTCCATTGAACCCCTAAGAATCTACACACCCTTCCATTGAACCCATAAAAATTTATACACCCTTCCATTGAACCACTAATAATTTATACACCCTTCCATTGAACCCCTAAGAATCTACACACCCTTACATTGACCCCTAAGAATCTACACACCCTTCCATTGAACCCTAAGAATCTACACACCCTTCCATTGAACCCTAAGAATACTACACACCCTTCCATTGAACCCTAAGAATCTACACACCCCTTCATTGAACCCCTAAGAATCTACACACCCTTCCATTGACCCCTAAGAATCTACACACCCTTCCATTGAACCCTAAGAATCTACACACCCTTCCATTGACCCCAAATAATTTATACACCCTTACATTGACCCCTAAGAATCTACACACCCTTCCATTGAACCCTAAGAATCTACACACCCTTCCATTGAAACATTGACCCCTAATAATTTATACACCCTTACATTGACCCCTAAGAATCTACACACCCTTCCATTGAACCCTAAGAATCTACACACCACTCCATTGAACCCCTAATAATTTATACACCCCTCCATCGACACCTTAAGAATATATACACCCCTCAACCGAGCCCCTTAGAGTCAACTATTACACTCCTACATCGACTCAAGGAATAATTCGTGATCTTAAAGAATAATACTATACTGTAGGAATTTAGAGAATAAAGCAGCTCCAATCTTACAAATATCGAAGTATTATTCATGACCATTAAGACTAACTCTTTACCTTGCCTATTTAGAGATTAATAACTCCAATATCGCACTAACTTTGCCAATTTTAAAACATAACTACCCTTATGTTGCGAATATTGTACAAAAAATTGCAAAACATATCTAAAATACCCTCGAGCGTTGTGTATATCATGCAATTCGTTTTTGCAATCTTACGAAATACATTTGCGAAATATTCGCGAGTGATTTCATACACCTCTAAACCCCCAACTAGTTGCTTATAGTTAACACAAAAATAACTCAAAAGGCTAAAGGCACTAAATATTCATGCATTTTCTTGGAATCTGGGGGCTAGGGATCGGTTCCCCTAACCCCCCCTCTTCCTCTAAATATCGATACAGCCACGTCCTTATATCTTTGCCCCCGCCTCACTCCCATTCCCCAAATTATATTTATGGGTGCACCACTGCTTAGTAAGAACCTGCATAGCTCAGTTACAGAGATAAATGAAGCGCTAGTACCAAGCTTTAGTGTTCGATTCCTGTCTCCAGGTTTAAAAAACATGTAAACATTTTAACTGACTGCAGAAAGTATGGTCATAGACTAACATAGACTAGATTCACTATTCACGATACAAACTAAGGAGGCTACTGCTATACAATAGCTCTCAAGCATAGATAATACAAACAACTCACACTAGATATAATTTTTTATAACTAGGTACCTTGAAAACATAATATTATTCTGATAGTTTTACTAAACAAATTAAAATACTTTATAAGATATACAGCCTTGTCAAGGGAAGACTAATTGGCACTACACCCACACAACAATCTATTTTACGGCTCACTTTCAATACAGATATGAATACAAAGTTTGTTCCAGCTAACAATTTTTACAAACATTCGTAATTTATCAAATATTAATGAAAATTATCGTTGTGTCCTTTTATATGAGCTGTCTAAAGGGATTTATTCAGAATAGTTCACCACGTGATCAATGTAATATAAAGCGTACATATTAATAGACTGGAGGGATACTCACGTTGTTGATGAAAACACCGCAATAGTCTGGTGCGCCGTTAGTTGCCAGCAGGTTGATGTTCAGGGTGGTCTCCTTGCTGCCGTTCCCGAAGGCCATGCAGGAAGCTGACCGGTAGTCTCTGGACTGCAAGGCTCCTGGAAACATCACAATGAAGCCATAACATCTCGTTCTCAATGGTCACTCACTGTGAATTACGATGGATGTTACCATTGCCTCAACTGATAGTTAATGGCTCCTCCTGTCCGTGTTCGCACCAATAGGTCCCTTGCTAGTGTAAGAACCCGATGCAAATAACTATAATAAGGTAGATTTATTAGAATTGTCTAAAAATAAATTTTTCTTAGGAACGTCTAATGCTCATCGCCTATCCTCTTAAGGTGCTAAGGTGGTCGATCAAAAATTCCTAAATGCCAGAAACCATGTTGGCTTATAACGTTCCTGGGTAGATCTGTATGGCAGTAGGAGAACAAACAAGGAATGGATAAAATACAAATGCCAGTGAAATTTGTGTTGCCACCCTCGTGTTAAATTATATAATTTGACTCACAAATATTCATTCTGGGCTCCAATATCAGAACTACCTTTCGTTTACCGGGTATTTAGCTCTTAGTGATTAACCATAATAAAATGTTTTTAGAATTTCGAAAAGTGGAAAATTTCAAATCTTAAATCATATTTAGCAGTATATATTTATTTGGTCATAAAGAATATTTCTGTGTTAATTCCAGTAAACCCCAAACTCGTGTACTGTTAAGGGTTTGGTAAATATTTAAGCTAAGCCGAACATCTGATTGGCTATATCTCATCCACCTACGCCCCTTTTCTCCAGCATATACAGGCGTATATATTTTACCATATAAAACGTGAGTTTGAGAAACGGTTTTAAAGGGCTGTGCTTAGAAAATGTTCACTTGTTTTTTTTCCCTGTTATCGTTATATTGAGTGATATCTGTGAAAGTAGAGGAGAATGTTTGGGGATGTTACCCTCGCTGTGCAGTACGTTACGGAGTAAATCGTGCATTTAGCCACCAATTCAAGGCTGAGTGTTGGACGACTGAAAAGTTCCTTACATCCTAACCCTTAGCTTCAGATGAACGAGTCCTCTTGGGCTAGTGATGGTTCCTAAGGGTAGGAAATGCCTTTGTAGCCCTTGATGCCTTGTAAATGAAGAGGTATCTTCAAAGGTTAAGGGAGAGAGCCCAAAAAACTTGTACAGAACTAGATGAGACAAGGAGGCTGCCCTTCTTAATCTTGAATTAAGATATTGCAGAAAATGCAACAAAGAATATTGGTTTATGGAACGTATGGACGCTATGGCAAACAGGGAGGCTTCCAAAATTAGTGATCGAATTTAAATATAATAAAATGTAAATTTTGAGTCTCAGAGCAACCCAATGGAATGGTTTTATAGGAACAAAAATAAGTAAAGGAGACATATTTTTACATTCGGGAAAGTATGAGAAGGAGACAAAGGCTTTGCTTTGCTCCTGATATACAAAATTAGGGGACGTCTTATCGAATTGCAGCCTATTTTTTAATGTACCATCATGGCAAGGTTCACGTCTCGTAAAAGGCTGGTCATTAATATACAGATTTATGCTGTAGCATCGGATGGTCAATAAAATGCACAACTGCTATATCGATGGTTGAACCTTACCCCATTTGTCCGTGATTGGAGGCGACGTGGAAGAGCGACCTAACTTCTGCTATGCACACCTTCCTTCACCCGAGAGAAAAAGTACACTGACGGAGCGAATTGAACGGCGATTTAGCGAACCCCACGTGTGGGCTGGGCATGCGCGGTTATAGTTATTCTCTTCTAGATTGTGCCAGAAAAAACCACCGGTCTCCCGAGGCACGTAGAAATGCGCATAACATTGTTCCTTGATATTCCAGAATCTTTCCCCTCTTGCTTACCCTTCTTGCCCCTCCTCTTTGTTGTATCTGTATATATATTTGTGTCTGTCCCAATGTACGACACAATTGGGACAGAGCTGGTTTAGGACTAGTACAAGCTTCGGCTTTCTGCTTTTGAAAATGTAAGAACCCAAATTCTATCTCGGCTAATTTAACATCTTTTTTTATTATATTTTTTTATTTATTCCAAAATTCCTTTTTGGCTTAATATATTTTTTTGTTATCTTAGGAAATTAAATTTAAATAGAAGTCAGGAAATTAACTTGTAATGGCGTCTTGTCACCGGTTGAGGTGTAATGATTTATTTGTATTAATTACGGTGGAACTCTAAAATTAATTATTGCTTCATATAGTGGTATTGGACTTATAAGCCTATGTTGTCTTTTTACAACGCGCCAGGGCGAAATGGGCGTAGTCACGATTTATAACTGATACAAATTGTTTTGTTAGGGGAACTATTGACATATACTGTTATGTTTATATTAAATAGTCTTGTTGATATAATACTTAGATTTCTTGGGTTATTTCGCAACCTATTAATGTTTTCATCTTGAGAAATATTTACCTTTTAGACTAGAGAGTAAATGTTGTCGCAATACAACACGCCAGCGCTGATTGATCCAAATCAGGATTGATAGGGTAAATAATTTTTAGACCGATTGTATTTACTCTTATATTTATATATAACCGTACCTTTATGTTTACTTGTAAAGAAAATATTACTCTGATTGTAACTTTATTGTTGGCAGAATATCATTTCTGCCCAGACCCGTTATAGTGGGCTAATTTTCGATGTTAAAGTTCAAAGCACTTATACATAATGTACATATAATTGTTTTAACAACCATAATTAGTACTTATTTGAATTGTTAAACTTCGGATTGTCCTATCCAAAATAAATATTGGTTCAACATGACTAATTTTTTATTTTTAACTATTATATACCATCACATGTCCTAGGTTTTTGGTTGTTTAATGTAATTTTTTTAATATTATTCTGTGGTTAGGAAGGGTGACGCATTTTTGGGCTCTCTAGTGATAGACGACTCCCATATATTTTGATACTCTCAGTAACAGGTGGGAGTGGCGGGATTAGACGCGTAATGTTTCTCTATGGAACATTTCTAGTCTTGAACTCATGTGCACTCACTCTTGTTATTGTTATTTACCCTTTTGTATTTTCCTTGTATTATTTTTGTGGCCTCCTCGCCTGAGGACGCTACAATGCAATGGTAGAGGCTGCCGAAGAGGAAGAAACGTGTCAGTTTTACTGTAAATTTAATAAAAACGTTAAAAAGAGTGTGGAGAAGAGACATTGTAGTACTGATGGGATTCCTAAATTATTGAGTTACAACAATGGTGGCTGGGAGTAAATGATCGACGGACAATAAATTGGAACCCAAAATGACAACAAGGAAAAACTAGTCGACTTGTGTGGAATGTCTGAACAAGTGATTGGTGGTAACATCGTCATATATTGGAACTGTCACAAAGCTATGTGCGATCATCAAACAGAAAACCAAATCCATCACTTTGTAATCAGCAGAGCTTAGCGCACATTGCTGTTGTATGTCAGGAATAAGAGTGGCGCGTATATTGGCAGTGGACACCACCACGGCGTGTATTAAGCTTGCGACAGTACAAAATCCACCCCAGAGTATGAGACCCAAGTTAAACATTTAATAGTTGAAGGATATCCAGGCCCAATACAAATTCTCACTTGAGTTGAGGAACCGCTTTGAAGATAAAATAAATCTGCAGTAGGAGGCTGGAAATTAAACCAAATGGGAGGAAATAAAAACTATCTCTAAAACAATATTTTGATATGTTCTTGAATTGAAAGAATACGGCAGAAAGGAATGAGTTTCGCAGGACACGTGGAACACACTTCAGTAATGGAGAGTAAAGTAGATGGAGGCCAAAGCAAGAGATGCAAAAACATTGGCACACCAAGATATTTCAGACACAAATAAGACTGTCATGAGGAGATTCTGGTAAGAAAAGCGAACTTACGTAAACATACTGGCAGCTTAAGATGAAATTGTGGTTAGCTCTAGTAAGTGAAAAACATTTTATACCATAACTATAAAACAGACCAAGAATATCATTAACTGCAAAAGGCTGGTAACAAATATATTAAAATCTACTATAGTAGATTGTACAAGCAAAAAGGACAAATAAAGAAATAATGGTTTGCCCACTTTATATATGTTCTGACAATAAACAAGGAAATCAATAAAGAGCCAGATAATAAAACGACCAAAGGCCCTTATGTTAACAAAGGGATATTCACCATACAGGAGGTTGTCCAAGTTATAAAGCACTAAAAGAATGGCAAGGTACCAAGTCTGAATAATGTCATATCGGAAGCGGTGACAACTGACCTGTACATCTCAGCCAACATACTGGTCCCATTATTGGTCAGTGTTTCAGAGGAATAGTCAGTGCCAGTGAATTGGAATAAATACTTACTGATAAAACTTCCCTATACAGGAAAGCTGTCTGAGTGCAAATTTGACATTGAGTCACCCTGTTTGTAATCCCAAGTAAGGTACTATACCACATAATATTTTAAATGATCAAGACAAATGCTGACAAAAACTTCTCCGAGAATAATTAGTGCTTCGGTCATGCATTAAACAAAGTATCACACTACGGATAGTTCCCAAAAATTTCTACGATATCATTTAATACACTTTATGCTTTTTGTCAAATTCGATTCAAGCATTGGACAGCATTGCAGGATCAATCGCAACGTGAAGAATTTGAAGACATATATAGTGACTGGGAAGCTAATCAATTTTGTCAACACAATCTGTGTCAACTATACATTACAAGTGGAGAATCAAGAATAATTAACTATCTGATACTTTTGCGGTGTGTAATAGTGAAGCAGGGGTGTTTAATTTCACCAATTCTATTCATAACGGTATTACACTTTGTGATGATAAAAACTATGAACAAATAAAGATGCATCTAGTGGACACCCAACAAATGCCTGAAAGATCTGGACTATTCAGATGGCCTATGTCTGCTTGCTCAGAGCTTCAAATATATGGAAGTAAAATTCAATAATCTGTAAAAGCTCAACAAGTTGGATTGTATACAAACACCGAGAATACATTAGTGATTAGATTCGGTAGTCAAAATACCATGCAATTTAGCATATGAAATCAGGTAAATGAGGACGTAGACATCTGTGCTATCTGAGAAGCGCCATCACCGCGGAGTGAGGAACATGGAAAGGCAATGAAAGCCAAACAAATACAGTCAAAGTGGCATTTATTGGTTTTAGATTATTCTTGGGATTCAGAGATCTAAGAATAGGGATTAAGGTGCAGATATTTTATATATCAATGGGAAGTCTGCCTTTCTTCAATAAGACTTTTTTTTTCTGGATTTACCAGACTGATAGTATCATAATTTGCGGTTTCTGTCCCTATACCAGCGCTAGTTGAGGGCTATAAATTATTTGTTACGTCATCAAAAAGAGAAATGGAACTGGTGGACGCTGTCTTACTCAATTTTGGAACATCGGATGTTCCTTTTTTAGGAGTATTCCTTTGTTTTATATCTTTAATAAAATACTTTGACAGGTTAGGGAAAATATGTGTAATAGAACTTGGTTTCAAACGCCAATTTGAGCGTGAAAGTTACACCTTTTCTCCATTGATTAAAAAATTGTCACATTTTACAAGAAAAACTTCAGAAAAATGTAAGTCACAGACCCGAAATTTTGAAATGAGCTTTCTGTCTCGTCTTGCAACTGCCCGCTCCCGCTTTTCAAACTCGCTCTTGTCTTGAGGAGGTTGAAAATAATGAATTTTGTCGCTTGAAGATTTGTCATAGCTTGATTTGCATTTAGGTATGAAACATGTCGGCATGACTGAAGCATACTACGTATTAAAACAATGTAAACATTAATTACTTACATAGATTGAATACTTAATTACTAAAATAATAACAAATAGAACAATCTTGAATTTAAAAAGAGAGCTTTCAAACAGAAAACACAATGAATGAATGTATAGCAAACAAAATAATACATAACACTCACTGTCATTTATTTACAATATGCCGGTGCTGAAAGAATACAATACCCGGCCAGTTCGATTACAGCGCTCAAGTTTCTCGAATCCACCGCAGCACCGCTATTTGCATTGCATGTATAAAATGGCAAGTGTCCACACTTTCTTATTTCCATACGCTATGGTTAAACTAATGTCTAGCCCCTTCCTTTCATTACTTTATCAATGGTACAGGGTACGTACAGCAAGTTTGACCCCTCATAGCTCATGAACTGGAATGGTTTTAAATAAATAAATCACTTTTTACCCATTATAATTATTATACACTTGTTTAAATTGTGCAATAGCATTTTAATGGCAGAATGACCTTAATTAGATGAACTCGATAAAAATATTAATTTATTTTAAGAATTAAACACAACATTGAGGGAATAAAATGTTTTTATAGTTGACTTGAGGGATGGCTTTATTTATTTCTTGTTCTTGTAGCTATCATAGTGGATGAAGCATTTAAATGGGTTTGTTTAAATGGGCGACTTGATGAAATTAGGGATGATGTGCGAGAACTATTTTTTCAATTCGAGATGATCTCGATTCGGGAATATAAAATAGTATCGAGACACGAGAACGAGATAAGAAAACGTCCTTTAAAAGTACAAAAATGTAAATTATGTTTATTAAAGTAAATATATTGAGTTTATAGAGTTCATTTTTGACATTTGAGCTGGCGCTAGCTAAGATTGTCTTATAGTTCATTCAAACACTTGAGATATAACTCATACACATTTTAAATGGAATTAATAGAATAGTGATCGGCAGTTACAATAAACCATTTATAACCTAATTTTGTCGTGTAACAGCTTATATTGTCAAAGTTTGATATTAAAAAAAAAATATTTATAGCAAAGACATTTCTTAATAAAGGCTGTTTTTTTTGGGGGGGGGAATGCGGCCTATTTTTGGGTTATTGTGGTATTATTGCAAATAATAAATTCCCGATTTGTTTTTTTAATTTATTAGGGCGATTATTTGCTTTTTTTTAATTTCTCGAATTTTCGAGATTCATTTTTTAACTTTCGAGACGAGATCGACTAAATGGTTTTCCACTCTCCCTTCGCGCAAATACGGGTTCACTTCCTCTAAATTCAACCTTCGCAATTTCTAATCCATTAGCGTAATTAGTACTTAAGCGTATAACCCAAACTGGTAGTAAGACGCGATGCTAAATAGATAAGAAAAATAAAAAATATCTGAAGAAATTCTATAGTGCTACATTCTAAATTGTAGAAAATATAGTTATTAAATTGGTCAAATTTAATTTTTTAGAAACTTTCTTAGATTCTTTAAAAAATATGTTTACTTTATTCTAATTATCTTAATCCAAAAGTGTTTGTTTACTAATTGTATTCTTTTAAGTGTGCAGGTAGGCCTACAATTTTGGGTGGTAATACAGCGTGCTATTACTTTTCTCTTATTGTGACCAAATGTAGGTGTACTCTTTTGAAATTTTTCATAATAATTAGTGTTCTCTCCAAGAAATGTTACCAGTAGGGTGCACCAAAATATCAGTTTCAAGATAAAACGTTTTTATTTTGTAAACACATGTTCATGAACACAATAGGATACGGTTTTTAGGACGTCACTAATCACCCTCTTTTCATATGGTTCACCATTTTAATTTATGAAGAGAACGCATACCTTTGTAACCTCTCGTTTGTAAAGTATTTTTAAACAAGCCACAGAGTTAGCTTCCACAAAAAACGAAAATCCAAATTGTTATTTTTATAAGTTAGTTTTCAATAATGTAAAAACGGTGAAAAGAAAAAAATATGATTAAAAACAAAATGTTTGTTGTGAAAGTTTTGAGTGACAAAAGTTACAACTTCTCCGAGCTGTCAGTTACCATCTCTCTTACCAAAGATGGGGTGTACCAACAAAAGATTGATTGTATCTGGCCTGCAAACAAACACTTTGTGTTTATAAAAACAAACTTAGAGGAGAGTTATAAAGTTCAAATGTTTTGCTCGGTATCATTTTCAAACCGACACACCAACATTTTTATTTTCTAATATCAAAAGAAAGTATTGTAATCGTAAACAAACTAGATCTCGAGATTATGATAAATCGTTAAGTTTTATTTGAACCCGAACCCAAAAAAGTGGATTTTATACTTTTGATTGTCCCCATGTCTGTCTGTCTGTCTGTCCCTTGCCACGGATCCGAAACGGTTCGAAAAGTTTCGTTCAAATTTGATACTCAGATTTTTTGATTTTTACACTTGACCTCAAATTAAGGGTAGTTTAATGATAAATGATATATATTTTTTAATTTACAATATTAAAAAAAATATCTCCAACGATTTGGTTCAAAATAGGTAGCCTATCTGGGAAGTTTATTATAATATAAATAATTATCATCTCCATTGGTTTTTATATAAACATTCATTTATTAGTAGTTGACTAATTAACTATGTTTGTATATTTTTAAATAACTCTAATGATTTTGTTAAAAATTCATATTGGACGACTATTTTACATACTAAATAATGACGTGCATTTATTTTTATAAAATAAATAAATTTAAGGATAGTTTACTTGAAACAAATTATAGAAAATTTGAAATATTTTGAAAGTGACTCTGGAGATTGAGTTCAAAATGGGTATCTGGGAATAGTTTTTCTTGATCAATCCGAATATCTTTTATTTTTACGAATTACAAATAACTTTAGGGTAGTTAACAAATAAATTATTTAAAAAAAATTTAAATGTTAAAAATATTTTAATACTTTGGTTTTAAAATCTATCTTATATAAATAGTGATTATTGTGATCAACATGATAATGTGTTAATCCCTGAAAGCCACAAATGGAAAACAACCTCGACTGAATCAGGTAAAGTTTCATTATATGAATAATAGTATACGTTTATTTTACTAATTATTATTAAAAAAATACATTCAGAATATCGACTCTACAGTCAAAATATATTATAATGTACAATAATAACTATGGAAGGGTTGTAATTCATTATACAATGCTCCAACAAAAGTAATAAAAACGTATTTCAAACATAAATATGTATTTTAAATATTGGGTTTTAAGATAGTCTTATAAATAATAATGAAAACCATTAACTATGAAAATTGTAACGAAATGATTTTATCAAGTCCTTAAATTCAATAATAATAATAATAATAATAATTTAATATTCAATGTAATAAGCTAATGTATTCAAAATTTAATAATGCTAATATTCTTTTAACTGTATACAGTATACCCTATAGTAGCAATGTATTTCAAGGTATTACATAATTCTTTCTTATTCGGAAGTAATCAAGTCTGGAAGGAGTGTGTGGTGCATGCAATGCAATGCATATGCAGTAGAACACTCGAGAAGGTTCTCTGATGTACGTCTTAGTGAGCGGAAGTTCAACCCCCCCCCCTTCCCCTCTCACGGCCATAATCATGTCAGGACTTTCTGATTACTTTTAATTCGATCATTAAAACTCTCGACTGAGATCTTGTGAAGGTAACACGTTTAATTCGCGTCAGGCATATGAATTAACTACTTTAATTTAAATAACCAAGTGTGATATCTGGTATCGTAATAATTTTGTTCAGAGCAGTGATAACATTAAATAAATAATTTTATATTACATGAATAGTTTCAATTTTAATACAATAATCCATCACACCCACATACCCGCGAATAAGAATCACTAAATAGTCAAACCCCGGCCAGTAGGATCGGCAAACGGGATCTTTACTATATTGCCACCCAAACGTGGGGGCGTGATTCAATAACTAAAACACCCCGGTAAATGGATGTTACAGAATCTAATAAAATAATGTGTATTTTAACTATTTCAAATAAAACAATCAATGTGTTTCAACATTTATTTATTTTTATCGTATTTACTGATTTTCTAGATTTGTTTATTTAAAAAAATATATTAAGATCATATATGCTATATTCCCATTAATAAGAAGGTCGGGGTTCGAATCAAGACGGGTTCATGTCGGGGGATTTTCCCCAAGTTTGGAACCTACCCACACTTTCCAAACAAATATGGGTGCATTTCTTCATACAATTTTCTTTCTCTTCCATGGTTAGAATAATCATTGTTACAGCCCAAATAGGCAACTAAAATACAAACAATTTTTTTTCTTGAAATTAAGCTACACGTGTTTATACTATTATGTATACTGTATTGCCTGTGACTTGGAACTATAGCTTTCCTGTGACTTGTAACTATAGCTTGCCTGTGACTTGTAACTATAGCTTGCCTGTGACATGGAACTATAGCTTGCCAGTGACATGGAACTATAGCTAGCCATGTGAGAGAGAACTATAGCTTGCCTGTGACATGGAACTATAGCTTGCCAGTGACTTGGAACTATAGCTTGCCTGTGACATGGAACTATAGCTTGCCTGTGACTTAGAACTATAGCTTGCATGTGACTTGGAACTATAGCTTGTCTGTGACATGGAACTATAGCTTGCCTGTGACTTAGAACTATAGCTTGCCTGTGACTTGGAACTATAGCTTGCCTGTGACATGGAACTATAGCTTGCCTGTGAGAGAGAACTATATCTTGCCTGTGACTTGTAACTATAGCTTGCCTGTGACATGGAACTATAGCTTGCCTGTGACTTAGAACTATAGCTTGCTTGTGAACATGACTCGCGGCTCAAACGAGGGAAATGTATAAAAGTGGTTCAAGAAAACTACGTATCTCTTATCGCGCCGACGAGAAAGACTTTCTCATATGTGTCATCTTGAGAGTGAAAGCAGATATATTCCAGTGTTTTATAGGGGGAAGGGGTTCTTGGAGGGGGTCATTTGTTTATATTTACTCATTTGGAATTCATTTCGACCCATGAGAAATTTATAAAGCGCTCGAATCCTCCTAAGCATTCCATAATGGTTCAATGTCTTGTGATTGTACGTACAAGTACATATTTTAAAAGTGTAACTATTATAGCGTATACAAGGTCTAATTACACTAGTGGGGTATGAATAAGGACATTATAATTATGAGTAAATGTAATGAAGGGAGAGTTGAAAATACCGGCCAGGATTCAAACTCCAGCCTCTCGTTCATTGGCACACCAGCCTAGAAGAGCTTAACGAATGGTGTTCATTTAGAACTAATCCTCCTCCTTCACATTATTTGTACTTAGGTCGAATTAGTTCAGGTGAATGATAGTCACAACTGCACCGGAGTACAAACTGTGTGTATAGCAACATTTCTACAGTTAGCTTGTTATTTGTACCACCACCGCTGTATGGTTGCAGTTGTCTGTCACTTACCATAGAATGACTGGTTGGTCAGTATTCGTATGGTCATGAACCCGTCCTTGCAGGTTGCCGTCACCACAGGGGAAAATTCCTGCTCCACCAATGTATGGCAGGACTCCTGAAACATATACCACACTCTTAGATGTTGTGCAGGTTGACAATGGAATGGAGTGTATAATGAGATAATAATGTTTTGATAGTTTTTTTTAAGTACAAGCGTATTAAAAATTGCAGTAAATAAAAATAAAATCTATTTTAAGTTCCTATAGTTGATGTAAGATATTTGTAGTCTCACTGTATCTAGTTAGTAACTTTATACGGGTAGGAATTGAAAAGCTATATTTATGATTACAAATTATCTACAATGCAAATTAGCTACCAGCCGGATATGCTACACTTTAATTGGACCAGAGTAAAAATTACATAAAATAGGAATAAGTTTGACTTGAAATCCACTAAAATCACAGTTTTAAGAGTACACCAAAAATATTGTTTCTCTTTCCAGTTTTATTTGGGGCATTAGTTAGTATTAATCAGTTCCAGTGTTGGACTTAGTACGCCTCAAGTGCGGCTCTTTAATAAATACAAGATGACACATTCTTATAAAACTAGCCCTTCGTCTCTCAAGCTACATAGCTAATGGGCAGTTTTGATTTGAGAAACAAAACAAAGAAAAGAATATCTTGCACCGGTATAAATAGTAAATTTAAAAATAAATTCATTAAATTTGGTGTGGGTTAAAAGGTAAAGATTAGATATACTATTCTATGATTTCTGCTATTTAATTAAAAGTGATTAAAATGTCTAGAATTTTGAAGATAAAATCAAAATCTTGATTGGAAAAATAAAATGTATTAGCCTAACATTAATGTGATTGCATTTTTAATTTTAGTTTCAGTTCCAAAATAAGTATCTTTATTTCTAAACGAGCTAAGAAGTTTTGAAATTTATAAGGAAGATTTTCTAGTATGAGAAAGTTCTATGAAGTGACACCACCAGCTCATAGCTATTTGACCGCTGGCTAGACATGTGAATATAAAATATATTCTCTGCATTTACCTATACCTCACAAACAGAAATTTATTTTAACTTCAGTTTTATTCCTATTATTAGTTTTAACAATAAAATTCAAATCGATTTATCTACGAAAACATCGATGTTTTAGCATCCGATAAACCAAAATCAAATGGGGCAAAGAATAAAAAGCAAACACAATTCCTTCCTAAATTGACCAATGCCCGCAAATGGGTACTCCATGAAAATCAAATACTCTCTGGGATCCAAACTAAAGTCAAATAGGGCAAAAATAAACCACAGTTCCTCCCAAGAAGGGATCCATGCCCGCAAAATAGACATTCCAACACAATATTGGTCTCTCAGGGATTCGAACTAAAGTCAAATGGGGCAAAAGGTGCAGATTTGCAACAGAGGGTCAATCACCTAATTTGTAGGGATGAGGTCAAAGGGGTGCCTGAAGGCATCACAATACTGTATTTCTCTAAGGTGGATCCATAGATCAATCTAACTACTATATTTACTCTTATACCTAGTAGTCCCGTTGATAAATAGATGACCCGTAAAACAATATGCTCTTTTATACAAACATACATAGACAAGCGGCTCTAAGATTGGTTGTCTTACCTGCTTCGGTGGTCGCATGGTCTAAGGATTCACTTTCACTCTGCCGATAACAGAGAGATCGGTGTTCGAATCCTGGTCGAGTGTACTGAGGATGGTTTTCCACTCTCGCACCACGCAAATATGGGGAAACTTTTTCTAAAGTCAACTTTCATCATCCGTAGCTCACTAGCATCGTTAGTAGATATGTTTATAACTTGAACAGGTTCTGACGATATAAGACTAGCCATGGACAGAAGACAACTGACGCTGTTAGCACTGTTGGACTTAAGCAAAGCTTTTGACACCATTAAGGGTGTACGACCATAAATTAATAATATAATAACTATATATATATATATTAGTAGGTCTTCTTAAACCAAACTTGGATCAGTGTATTAAATATAGATTAAATGTATATTTTAAGCACATTGTTTACTCAAAGTTTGAAATTTTGGCATCTAATGCAACAATTTTAAGAAAAACCAAATGATGCAAAGATTTTATATTTAGAATGTTAGAAGTACTTGAGGAGATTTATTAATTAAAATAAATATTATTTCAATAAACCTTCAATTAATTGCATAAAAATTGCCAAATAAATGCAATATTAAATTAATTATTTTGTATACTTAAACATGTGTAATAGATGGGGGAAGTAAATCAATTAATGCCGACTTCTTTTAACTTTATAATGGTACTTCATTCACATTAGTATTCAATCTGAAACTCATGAAAACTGATACGAGCTGAGGTGCTTCATTAAAAAGTTTCCCTCGTAAGGCGAGCTACTCATGCTGCTCTTGGTGGCATTTTGGTGAAACAATCCGTCTTCCGTAGCAGATTTTAGCTATTCTTCTACGATCTGTATTGTCTGGACTCTAGACCAGTGGTCACCAAATGGCGGACCGCGGAAGTATGCCAAGTTTTTAAAACGGACCTCCATCAGAAATAATTGGAGACCCTTGCTCTAGACGACCAATATGGGAATCGCCAGGTGTTTGTTTGAAGACCCATGTTTGTTACACATTACAGGCACAAATAAACCATTGCTGTTATCCAGGCTACTATTGCTGCAGCAATGATAAACAGAAACTCCTAAGAACATCTAAAGATGTTTTTCTTACACTGACGTCTTTTCTCCTTCTTGGGGTTCAAATTAAGCTTCCAGTTGATAGTAAATATTCATCCTTTGACTTACATCTTATAATATAATTGGTAGCTAGCCAATAATTTAAAATCCTATATTAGACTCGGAAAAGAGATACAAATGACCGAATTGAAACTAGAAGTTATCAAAGTTATTCAAAAAATATAAACGATGAATCAAGGGACCATATCATATCCACTTCTCCTTTCTTGTCCACTTGAGTAGCGATGGCAAATCAGATCTTGGGGAGAAGTTTGGAACTACTTATACAAATCATTATTTTACTTGTACATTTAATATAGTCGTATGATCTGCAAATTATTGCAAACAAAATATAAGCATTTATTTATTTGTATAGCTAAATATAGATGAGTAAATATTTTTTTAAACAGTTAGGCCTATAGGTACAATGAGTTATTTAAAAAATTTACATTGAAGTGGATAAAAAATAAGTAGTATGTACTGCTCAAAAGCAATATGAAGTTGTGATATTTGTAAATATGAAACCTCTATAGATTTCCAGATTAGCTGTTGGCTTTCGATGATGCCGATATTCCAAGTTTCACTCTCAGTCTAGTGGCTTGAAAGTGGTTTGGAAACCAGAAGTTGGACCTTGCCTTGTTTGGTCAACATAAAGGGTGTGGTGTACACAGAGCACGGGCGGCCAAGGTTGAATATTACCAGCCACAGTTGCGGCCCGTGAGTGAACCTTAAAATTGTCAAATCATGTGTACTACAGCTTGCCTTGTATCAAAACTATAATTATTATCCTGTATTTAACTTAAAAACTACACTTAAAAGTATAAAGTTGGTAAAAGTTAAAAAAAAGTATGAAAATTCATTTGGTTTGAAGTTGAAGACTGCCCATCTCGAAATACACACATAAACACTCACCAGTAAATACAATAATATATAAATAGTTATTACACTATACATACTATATAATACAATAATTAGTTAATCAGTTAATTTATCTTTTGAAAGAAAAATCTAATCTTTGGTTTCCGTCCAAAATCAATTGTTTTATTACTAGTTCGTTAAAGTCTGGTATATCGCGAATCAACGACCGTTTTATAGACAACATAGTGAAAGAATTTAATGTCTTCACTAATGGTGATTGTTAAGTAGTTTTTTATTAACTTCACAATTGAAAAATACCACTCACTTTCCAAAATACTCACAGGAATAGTTACAAGAATGTGCAATTTCTTTAAATTTTCCGTCTAATCCTAAATAATGGATAAAACGTAGTGCCTTCAAACAGCAATACATATTTTCTTTTGTTATTTCCAGGGCTGCGAATTCAGTAGGCCAATCTTAGACTCCGGCTCCTCTACTTTTTCTACCACCTGACTCCAACTCCGACTACTTTATTAATTGCAAACTTATATTAATTATAATTAATAAAATATACTTATCAAAATAATTTTAGTACAGTAAATTTGTTATAACTATTGGATATACATTCAAATAATAAAATGGTAGCACAGGGCATTTCATCCCCAATATTTAGCTCCACGTCTTACTACCCGTTCGGGTTATACGCTTAAGTACTAATTACGCTAATGGATTAGGAATTAGGAAGGTTGAATTTAGATTTAGGTAGAGTGGAAAACCATTTAGGAAAAATCACCCCCAATTCACCCGACCGAGATTTGAACCTCGATCTCCCCGTCCTCGGCGGTCGAGCTCAACACGACTAGCACATTAGCTAACTACGCCACCGAGGGAGGCTTCATCCCCAGTACTTGAATCATCAGGCTACTTGGTTAATAGAACATAAAAACAATATATTTAGTTTACTACTATTTCTAAACAAACAAAAAAATAATAATTTCTATGAGTTGGAGTCGGTACCTTTCATAAAATAATTGTTATTAATGATTGAAAATGCACTGCAAATGGTTGGTATCATCTGCAAGAAGATAATTTTGTTATGTTCATTGAGGCGTTCGGAACAGAATATCTTTAAATTTTAATTCTCATCTTTATAGATGAGAGCATCTCAATTCTTTCCTCCTATCGAACACAGAGGGTAACTTATTTCTTATTTTGATGATCATCTCTTCGAAGTCATCAATAGCATCATGAATTCTCACTTGATCGTCTTACAGAACTTGTAGTTAATTAAATAATACATAAACGTGAGGAATTATTTTAAAGTAAAAATTTGTCCAAAACAATAAAGTACAATTTTCAAGCCTTTTAACAAACCCAGCAGACAGTGTTACTGTTCATGAGCGATATATTTTCATAACGTCTGTCTGTATATTTTTGAAACATTCAATAATATCGTCTTTAAGTCCCATTCCCATTCCCAGTCCCATCCAGCGCGTGAAGAGTGAGGTATTTTTTCTTTAGAACACTTGATCTAAAGCCGCTTTCCTGTATGGGGAATGTGAGATAAAGATGACAATCTTATTTAAATTGGAAACAAAATAAAAAATCTCGCACTCGTTATGTTAGAGGCGGATTGTTCGAGAAATTTATTTAACAGGTGTGCGTAGCAATAAATACAATGGGACTTTTTATATTTCTCTTTGATTTTAACATTTACGTCCACGTAGAACAACATCTCCATAACATACAACCCAAATTAAAAAGTTGCTTTCTTCACACCCACATATCCACGGCGTTCTATCAAACTGCTTCATGGCAAAACAGTGTGTAAATTATCTTTTTCCTTTGCAACATTTTTTACCTGACGTTCAAATCGGGCACTAGACTCGTACTGTGTTTTATTTCAAGCTTCTCGTCTAATGATAAAAAAACAACAATTCAGCTTTTAATATAGGAAACTTTCATTTTTAAATAGAAAGTGACTAGCTGCCATTCCCACGGACTTTTGATAGTTGCATGGATCGCGGAATCCAACCAGTGGAGCTCACAAAACGCCCGCTTAACTAACGGCAGTGAAGTCAGGTTGTCATGACAACCACCGTATGACGTATTCATTCGTAATTTGCATTATGTTAGAAAAAAATATGAGAACATTGGTATTAATTTCGAAATGTGTTTTGTTTCTCTTTTGATTTATTTTGCAAGGGGGGGTGGGGCGTTCCAAAGTCTTTCCTCACGAACCACCACTGACTAAACAGATAGAAAAATTGCTATTTAAAAGTACACTTCCTCTAATTTCAACCTTTATCATCAGTAACCCATTAGCATAATTACTACATATACGTATGGCTGGAGCAAGTGTATGTGTGTGTGTGTGTGTGTGTGTGTGTGTGTATATATATATATATATAATATCACAAAAAATACACTTAACTTTTTATTTTACCAGACACTAAAATATCTTTGTAATATAAACTAGTGTAAATACTAATACATATCTAGAAACCTGTCAATTATTGACAATCTAGGAAATAATGCTGTTGCGTTTTTAATTTTTATACTTATAAGTGAAGTGTTTCCCAAGATGTGACCTTGTGCCAATAATAGTTTTAGTATATTTAATTATTTATTTGTGTTTGTGCGTGTCTGAGCTACACCACTCGTAGCCCAGTTTGTGGGAAGATGAGACGGTACTTATGTACCGTTACCCAGGGGACGCCCCAATGTACCCATCGCACATTCTTTCCATGGTCCAATGATATGAGGTGATGGTGATAGTATGAAGGTATGGAAACAGTAGAAACTCTTAACTTAAATTATCCCTAATTAACCAGAACCTGATGAACGTTGGGATGATTCCCATCTCGGGAAAAATATTCATGTTGGTATTCTATGTTGGTAGACAGGAGTTCTGACCGCTATATAACGGAACCGGTTTATACTTTTACAATAACTGAATGAGTACATAAAATTAATAATTAATGTTAAGTGGCTTATAAAACTATTCTACTTTTAGAAAACATCGTATACATGCATTAAATAATTAACACTTCTAGGGCTATTTCAACATGTGTCTATATATATACAGGATGTAACTGTATACAATAAAGTGGTGCAGTGGAATCTACGCTGAAAAAGAAACTAAAGGCCTCATAAAAACATATTGCCGGGACCGCTTCTTTATCGTCAACAAGCCCGTTGCGTTCAAGCCATCGCCTGGGATAGTATCCGTCCAAATGGCGTCTTACTGCACAGTCGTACCATCCTGAAGCAGCTGCCACATGTTCAGCTGCGGAACGTCCTCCAGTAGTCGGAGGGGGAACAGTCTGGAGAAAGTGTAAGTAGTTTTCATCTCGTAGTCGTGCAGTCATTTCATACGGTCCAAGTAGAATAGCACCCATAAATCTCACCCAAACGTTGATAGAGAATTAATATTGTGAATGGACCTCCAGGATGGTATTTCGATATGTATCTGTCCAAATGTGCTAGTTGTGGAGATTGACTCTGCTTCATCTATTGTCAGTACTCTGCTGAGGAATTGTGAAGCTGTAGCGTGGAGATTGACTCTGCTTCATCCATTGTCAGTACTGTGCCGAGGGATTGTGAAGCTGTAGCGTGGAGATTGACTCTGCCAATCCATTGTCAGTACTCTGCTGAGGAATTGTGAAGCTGTAGCGTGGAGATTGACTCTGCTTCATCCATTGTCAGTACTCTGCTGAGGAATTGTGACGCTGTAGCGTGGTGGCGCAGCAGCCAATCGCAGAATGTTTCACAGCGTTCAAAATTGAGCGCTGTGTCCAACTCCTGCACGGGTTGCAAATGGAAGGGGTAAAATCATAGACGGTCATGTATGGTTCTCCACACGGACGTCTGTTACAGGTGATGACGTGCGGCTAATCGCCGTGTTTCACAGATCGCAGAACTGCCTGCTGTCGTTGATCGGTTTACCTCATGCAACTATTCATTGCTGCAAATGTCCATGTAGTTTGGTGTCATCGTGCAGCACACGTATGAGCAGAGGAGTTCTGTCGCTCCTCGCCGTAAATCAGAACCATATCGATTAGTTCCTAGTTTGGGTCTTGCTCCCGCACCGTACTGGCCACTTTCAATCACATAAATTAACAGAGTGTGACGTTATAATGTCTCCGGCACGACGGATGATGCATGCGCAATAAATACTATCAGTGTAGATTCCACTGCACCACCATATTGTAGGTTATACAATTACAAATCACCCTGTATATGGGACATCCATGGAAGGAAAGATGGTGTTTGATAGCTAGGAAAAGTTACTATATATCAACTGTGAAGTTATTATCCATAGAGACTAGTAAAAGGGACTACTACAGCCCACTGTGAATGTATTATAGATACAGACGAGGAACAGGGACTACTACAGCCCACTGTGAACGTATTATCGATACAGACAAGGATCAAGGACTACTACAGCCCACTGTGAACGTATTATCGATACAGACAAGGATCAAGGACTACTACAACCCAGTGTGAATGTATTATCGATACAGACAAGGATCAAGGACTACTACAACCCACTGTGAATGTATTATCGATACAGACAAGGATCAAGGACTACTACAAACCCACTGTAAACGTATTATCGATACAGACAAGGATCAAGGACTACTACAGCCCACTGTGAATGTATTATCGATACAGACGAAGAACAATGACCCCCTCTCTTTCCAAAAATTATCATAGCCAAGCATGTATCATTTTGTCTCAGCTTAACAGAGTACTTGATTGCGTTCCTTCCACCCTAGTTGCTATTTACGAGTAACTATAAATATACTTCTTCCTAAATAGATGTACTCAAAATATCCCTTAATTCAGTAGTGTGTAGATATCTGTTTCAGGCTTCAACATAAATAAGATTTAGCCAATAATATGTCAGCCTCGAATATAGTGTACGCCACCAAAATATAAAATAGACCCTTCATCAAAGATAACATTTCTACAATCACACATCAAGATCAAATAAAAAATGTAATATGCAATAGTTTTTGGTAAATTGTATCATAGGGTAGTGTGTATACTATTCGTTCAGCCCTACCCTCATTTCACCACAAAATGAAAAATTTTTACTGAAAACTAATGTGTGATATGATGTCGGCACATAATGTACCTTGTTCTGAATATTAACTTAAATGATCAGATCAGGAATTAAGCTTGACATTGTAAAGTTTTAATCGTAACAGTTCTCAGGGTTTTGACTGGCAAACCCAATGGAAAGATCAAGAATCAGATAACGTTAGAATGGATCTGAAAGAAATAGGGTGTAATAAGGTGGACTAGATGTAACTAGCTCAAGATAGGGATAGGGTATAATGAGGTGGACTGGATAGAACTATCTCAAGATAGGGATAGGGTATAATGAGGTGGACTGGATGGAACTAGCTCAAGATAGGGATAGGGTGTAATGAGGTGGACTGGATGGAACTAGCTCAAGATAGGGATAAGGGTGTAATGAGGTGGACTGGATAGAACTATCTCAAGATAGGGATAGAGTGTAATGAAGGGGACTGGATAGAACTAGTTAAAGATATAGATTGAGTGTAATGAGAGGGACTGGATTGAACTACCTCAAGATAGGGATAGGGTGTCATAAGGATGATTGAATATAACTAAATCAAGATAGGGATAGGGTGTAATACAGTGGACTGTAAATAACTAGCTAAAGATGGAGCTAGAGTGTAATGAAAGGGACTGGATATAACTTCCTCCAAGTTATGAATAGGGCGTAATGAGGTGGACTGGATATAACTATCTCAAGATAAGAATACAGTGTAATGAGGTGGAATGGATATAAATAATTCAAAATATGGAAAGGTGGCATACTTTTGTAAGTGTGGCAAAGAGCTTTCGTGTTCCGGAGTAAGTACGTAAACAATGTACTTTGATGCCTCACTTTTCTTCCGTGAATAGCTGCTAAGAATATTTTTACAATCTCAAGCTCTTGGTGCAAAATATAAGGATAGCTGAGTTCAAGATCTGTAGAAACCTAATTTTTATGTAGTAAATATGTAGCAAAATATCAATTTATGGCTGCAAATTTTTAAAGGAAGTAAAGGTAAAACACTTTTCTTAATATAAACACGTAAAATAGTTTTTAATAAGTTGTGTCGTTCGTTCTACCACCATATTTTCCTGACAGACTTCAAATACATATTTTCCATTGTTCATTCTTGGTTTCTTTTTCGTCATTTGTTCCTTGCCTTAGCAATGAATTCCATTTCTTCTCCCGACCAAAAGAATAACGGAAAAATGAGATAATCAGATCCGATAATTATTGCTTTTACAACTCATCGATTGGTGTTTACAAATTGACACTACGCGCGAAAGACGTGCTTCTGGGGCACTATCTGGCAACACCGCATTTTCTCCCTGGAACAGCATGAAAAACGTCAGACACAAAGCTATGTTACGGCAAATGTAACCATCTCTGACGATCCAATATACCTGACTTGGACTTTGCTCGCTGCCATCCATTCATTGGATACATTCCTTTATTCAAGTACAAATTGCCTGAAAATTAGTATCACATTCTTTAAATGTATTTTCCTCGAGAAAGTGATATAATTATTATCACGATAAAAAAACTCGAAATGTGTAACTGTATGTAATGTATTAGAACATATGTAGAATTCAGTAAAATATGTAGAATTCAGTAAAATATGTAAAATTAAAACGGAAAATACTGTCTTACGCAATCTAATTCTTTGACATTTATCTTTTAACATTTCTAACTGGCAGAATTAAAATAGGTGATTACATAAAATTTCATAAAGTCTCTGCCCTAATTTTTTTAAATTAAGTGTCCCTTAAGTATTGAGCGCTTAATTCAGTAGTTATACAGTGCCGTTACCACTTCTTTGGTTTTACATGACAGCTAGCAGAAGCTAGCAGATGCTATCAGTAATGCCAACATTGTCTGAAAGTAACTTTTGTCAACATATTTGGAAATAATTATTATTTGCTAAGTATTACTATTATTATCACTAAAAATATTATCAATCACTTTTAACAATACTTCCCCAAGGATTACAGTATAGTTTTATTTTCCATAATCAAATTTAAGAAAAAAAAGTCTAGTATATTTATTCTAGTTTTTCTTCTAACTCTTACGGCAATCACAGGTTAAATAGAGCGTGAAGTTTTACATTTAGTGGTATTGTATTAAGTTATTATTTTTATAACTAGCCTCGCATATCTTTAACATAAATAAATGGCTTATGATGATAAAGAGGGAAAAACATACAAAACATTTGTGAAATAATATAAAAGTTGAAATTTTGTAAACACGAGTATTAATACAATTCGCCGTCTAACCGGCAAAAAGGTCCCCTACGTCACCAACTGGCAGCACAGCTTCTATTCAGTGACCATATTTGTTTTTAGCATCTAAGGCAACTTTTAACGATCTATTGATTTTAATAATTAATTTAAATTAAAGAGAAAAAGCAAACTTCAAAATTATACAACCAACCAAACGGTTATTATCTTAACCAAAATCTAACAATTTTAAATATACATTATAACAGTGAATTATCATATAAAATATAGTTAATAAAA
This sequence comes from Timema genevievae, assembly GCA_902155825.1. Lineage (NCBI taxonomy): Eukaryota > Metazoa > Arthropoda > Insecta > Phasmatodea > Timematidae > Timema > Timema genevievae. Next base: position 37,694 of record CABFWO010006125.1, read on the forward strand.
CCACGTGCGTGTGTCTTCTACAAGTTGAAATGAACAAAATATTTTATAGTTGAGTATTTAGGCTTACCTATGCTACCGTTAATAATTTTATTACAAATTTGAATAATACAGTGTCTTTTTTGAATATCAACTCGGCTACTTAGTAATCCGTGTGTTCTTTTGTGAATATTATTTCGGTGTGTGAGCATGCTATCCTTGGAAAATAAACGGTTTTTTAGTGATTTTAGAATAATTATTTATCTAATATAACATTAAAGCGTGTGATAAAAAAATAGCGAGTGTTTCTCAGTGATCAATATACATTATTCGAACATTTAAGTTTGTGTATCAAGACTATAAAATATATCTTTAAACCTCAAGATTGTGTTGTGTTGCCCTCTAAGGTTAAACCTCGAGTCTTAGGATTTTTATAGTATTAAAAAATCGACCCATGCGAGAAACTTATTAATTAAGATTAGGAGCGGGAGATGAAAATGGATGCAAGTGAGACCCACCCACCTATCATCATTAACCTGGCTGAAGACGATGAAGAGGATGACGACGAATATGATGATGTAGAAGAAGTTCTTGCGACCCCGTTGGAAAACACTTAAAAGGTACAAGCCAGTTCATAACGAATATGACTTATTTGTTGTAATAGTGTTAAAAAGGTTTATAACAGTGTTTTTTTTTCTCTGTGTAATACTACACATTCAGATTTTTCACATTTATAACGTTGTAGCATTAGCCGCCGGCTAGCTACAATAATGAAGACTTACCCTATTCGATTGAGGACGTCTCCTGCCAGCTCGAAGGTAAAC
>CABFWO010006126.1:0-38493 GCA_902155825.1 Timema genevievae
TAATGATACGACATCATCGTACAAAACTTTCTCATATGGTTTAATAGCTTGGAACTAAGTTTCCAGTAAACTACCCTTAAGTAAGTTTTCCTCAAAAACAAATAAATATTTTATTTTCACCACGTACTACTACCCACTCGGGTTATATATTTAAGCACATACTACGCTAACGTGTTAGGGACGAGGAAATTTGTATTTAGAGGAAATGAGCCCGCATTTATGCTGAAGCAAAGGCAAAAACAATTTGAGGAAACACCACTCTCAGTACATCCAACTGTGATTCGAACCCCGGTATTCCTATCACTGGCAGTACAGTCTGTTGTGAGAGTGATATACTATTCGACCATCGAAGTGAGGAACTATATTAGTGGACTATTTATGAGAAGATGGTAGAGCGTTGACCTCTCTTTAGTCCCTGTCTCGGGTTTGATTCTCGGCTGAAGACATCAAGTGTCATCAGGCAGCTCAGTGGTTCATTATGGCTCCATATCTATAAAATGGATGATTGTTTTGTTCAACATCATGGTTTACCATCATTTCTCCAAGCGGGCTCTCGTGTGTTCTATTCATTAGTATTTATTTTACTCATCCTGTTCCCTTGATAAGTCTATGTTAGTCAATGATATGGCTAACCCTCAATGCGGAATGGAAGGTATTTATTCCTGTTTTTACATATTTTATGAGAAAAACCCCTATTTCTGGCCATGATAAATAAAATATTGTTTCAGTAGACATTTAGTTTAATTTAATACACAAAGCAATATCACCAGTTTGTTAATATACCTATATATTATGAAGAACCTTGAATTTTATCACATCTTTTTCTCTTCTTTTAAACAGTTTGTTATCAAATTCCTCAATTCCCATGACAGATATGCAATAACCGTTAAGACAACCAAGTTTAGAAAACTAAACTAAACTGAAACAATACTCAACATATTTGGTCCTGAGAAGATTGTTATTGTAAGAACTTCAGTAAATGCCACAACATTGGATAGTGAATAACTCAGGCAAGTAATACAGCTCGAACCAGACGTCTTAAGATCCCGTCTCACTCCTGGATAACACCTAACTTAGGTGGGTAATACAGATCAAACCAGACGTCTTAAGATCCCGTCTCACTCCTGGATAACACCTAACTTAGAGAGGTAATACAGCTCGAACCAGACGTCTTAAGATCCCGTATCACCCCCTTGGATAACACCTAACTTAGAGAGGTAATACAGCTTGAACCAGACGTCTTAAGATCCAGAGAGGTAATACAGCTTGAACCAGACGTCTTAAGATCCCGTATCACCCCCTTGGATAACACCTAACTTAGAGAGGTAATACAGCTAGAACCAGACGTCTTAAGATCCAGAGAGGTAATACAGCTTGAACCAGACGTCTTAAGATCCCGTATCACCCCCTTGGATAACACCTAACTTAGAGAGGTAATACAGCTAGAACCAGACGTCTTAAGATCCAGAGAGGTAATACAGCTTGAACCAGACGTCTTAAGATCCCGTATCACCCCCTTGGATAACACCTAACTTAGAGAGGTAATACAGCTAGAACCAGACGTCTTAAGATCCAGAGAGGTAATACAGCTTGAACCAGACGTCTTAAGATCCCGTATCACCCCCTTGGATAACACCTAACTTAGAGAGGTAATACAGCTAGAACCAGACGTCTTAAGATCCAGAGAGGTAATACAGCTTGAACCAGACGTCTTAAGATCCCGTATCACCCCCTTGGATAACACCTAACTTAGAGAGGTAATACAGCTAGAACCAGACGTCTTAAGATCCAGAGAGGTAATACAGCTTGAACCAGACGTCTTAAGATCCAGAGAGGTAATACAGCTTGAACCAGACGTCTTAAGATCCCGTATCACCCCCTTGGATAACACCTAACTTAGAGAGGTAATACAGCTCAAACAAGACGTCTTAAGATTCCGTATCACTCCTGGATAACACCTAACTTAGGTAGGTAATACAGCTCGAACCAGACGTCTTAAGAGCCCGTCTCACCCCACAGATAACACCTAACTTAGGTAGGTAATACAGCTTGAACCAGACGTCTTAAGATCCCGTCTCACTCCTGGATAACACCTAACTTAGGTAGGTAATACAGCTCGAACCAGACGTCTTAAGAGACCGTCTCAACCCACGGATAACACCTAACTTAGGTAGGTAATACAGCTCGAACCAGACGTCTTAAGATCCCGTATCACTCCTGGATAACACCTAACTTAGATAGGTAATACAGCTCGAGCTAGACTTCGCGTAGCATCGTGGAGCTGTTTTCTGTGGCCTCCCTTAGCAAGCATGAGAACTAAGACCAGTGAAACCGTTTTAAAATATCTTATACAAATTCAACAACATTGAAAATTAACTATTTTAAAATAACCCAACTATTAAACTGATCTTGTTTTCACTGTTGCCAAATGAAGAGTGGATAAAACCACACTTTGATTCGTTTTCTGGTTTGGAGGTAACCTTGTTCCTAATATGCCGGTTAATCGTGTGTCAAGCATCCCGGTTGATCGGACTTGAGATGGTCTCTGAACTCACATTCTTTTCCACCCGGACCTTATTTCTAAACAAACGAGAAACCCGGGAGATAAATATACATGTTTCTCTCTTTTTGTAGCGAGAGTATCCCAGCTTCATCTGTCGGTCCTGAGGGAACGGGAGGATGGAGGGGAGGGATGGGGATATTAAACCAAGGAGACCGTCGTAAAACCCCTGCCTTCTTCCGGTCAGGTAGGCCGCCATGGCAACACCAGTCGCAGAGAAACTTTACACAACTCTTGGCATATTTACGCAGGAGACGACGCTGAGCTTTGTCAACTGTCCACCTCAGGACTAGCATAGAAGATAATAGACTCCTCTCCTAGGGGTGTACTATGAACAACTGTCAACCTCAGGACTAGCATAGAAAATAATAGACTCCTCTCCTAGTGGTGTACTATGAACAACTGTCAGCCTCAGGACTAGCATAGAAGATAATAGACTCCTCTCCTAGGGGTGTACTATGAACAACTGTCAGCCTCAGGACTAGCTTAGAAGATAATAGACTCCTCTCCTAGTGGTGTACTATGAACAAATGTCAACCTCAGGACTAGCATAGAAGATAATAGACTCCTCTCCTAGGGGTGTACTATGAACAACTGTCCACCTCGGGACTAGCATAGAAGATAATAGACTCCTCTCCTAGGGGTGTACACTGAGCAACTGTCCACCTCAGGACTAGCATAGAAGATAATAGAACTCCTCTCCTAGGGATGTACTATGAACAACTGTCCACCTCAGGACTAGCATAGAAGATAATAGACTCCTCTCCTAGGGGTGTACAATGAACAACTGTCCACCTCAGGACTAGCATAAAAGATAATAAACTCCTCCCATAGGGATGTACTATCGAAAGTAAAGTATAAATACCCTACTCATTTTTAGTATTTAAATAGATTTATAGATAGTTTACTAATTTCTTGTATCGATAATTTACTAATTTATCGTATCGATAGTTTACTAATTTATAGTATTGAAAGTAAAGTATCGACAGCAAAAGGTATCAATATCAAACAAATTAGCGAGTGAATTTGATCCGAATATTGTTTTGTTTAGCGTTTACATGTATGAAAATGTTATTGATCCTTTTACTTTCTTTCAACCCCTCGGAGAAGTAAGTATTAGGATCGTAAAAAAAAAAATAAACCTCAAGGTTTTGATAAACGTCAACGTTACACGACACCTTGAAACTCAAAAAGTGGTTTTCGCGATGCTGTCTGTCCATCTGTCCTTTTGTCCGTCTGTCTTTAAACCGAAACAATTTTATCGATTGGTCTAAAGCTTGGTATCTGAGGTCCTTATAAATTTCCCCAAAGGGGGGTTTGGATTTATTTATCTAATCCTATATTTAAGGGTAGTTTACTGAAGGGCAAAAATATTAATTTTTTTATCAAATTTAGATCTAACGATTTTGATTAAATTTTATATCCAGGTATAGTTTAATAATAAAAACAAAATGGCAGCTCTCATTTTCCTATGAAAGTGACTTTGAGGGTACTTTGCATGAGCAGAAATTTCCAATTTTGTTCATCTTTCCATAACTAAATAGGAAATAGCTTACCATTGTATAGCTGCAGTACCATTAAAAATTAAAATGTTATATTTGAACTATATTTTTTTATAAAACCAATAGTTTCCGAGATATTAGCAAATATATAATATGGGGCTCTTTGACAATTAAAATTGACTACTATGCTCTTTAGTGGACAGAGATGTTCCACTTTTATCAGTGTTTCTGTAAAGGTGTGTACAATTTCATTTACGCTCTTTGGCGGAGTGTTTCTGCATCAATGTAAAAGATAGTTTCACAAATTTTACGAATGTTTAGCACATGTCTCTATATTAATAGAAAAGAGAGAGAGAGAAAACCTGCGTGGTGCACCGTACCATTTATTTTCTCTATATCCTTACTTATCCAGTAGGCAAAGAAAAAAAAACTAACATTTTTACGTAACTTACAGTAGAATTATTCCTAAATCCTGTGTTAATTCGCTAAGGATCATATTTATAAATTCACGCTATTATAATCTAGAGCCTAATTATGTGTCCAGCTCGTTTTCGAATGTATTATCAGGGAATTCCTTAATCAGGCTATCAGAGACTGGTCTAAAAAGATTGAGCCCTATTAATTAGAGCAGTGTGTCTCAAGGTGCGGTCCTCGTACCAATGGTGGTCCACAGGATCCCAGGAAATTTGGTGGTAATAATAATAATAATAATAATAATAATAATAATAATAATAATAATGAAAGACTATTGATTACATATAATATAAACATTTGAAATTCAAAACTATCAAATAAGAAATGTCCATACTATCATCTATATCTTTCCTTTGGTAGGTAGAAACAAGTCACAGTGCAAAGGAAGATTGTACCAACCTTAAGTCAACAAAAATGAACAATTTTCTTTAAAAAGTATTAGGCTCAGAGAGTTAGAAATAATCAAACGACTGTTAGGCCCTACTTAACTAATTCGATGTAATTATATGATGTTTGTTTTCGGGATTTAATTTAATAAGTCAATTTTAAAATTGTACTTAGATTTTTTTTACGCCTCTTACTAATCCCAGGGCTTCAGTGATCCCTCAGTGTGTTAAAACTTCCATTCGCTGGTTCTTCATCACCAAAAATTGGCGAAACACTGACCTAGACCAATAAAAAAACCGTAACCAATGTATGGTTTGTTCCGATACTGGAGTGTAATTAGTCCTATCAGTGAAAGCAGCGAGTAAAAACAATTTAGTACCAATAAAAATATTGGTAAAAAATCAATGTTTATAGGTATTGATATTAATAAGACCACCACTATGGTATAGTGGTCTGAGCTCCTAGCTGCAGATACAGAGGTATCGGGTTCAATCCCCGGCGCTTACAGATCTCTCTGTGAAGCAATGGGTTCAGAACGAGGCCAAACTCAGCCTCTTGAGGATGAATGAGGAGATACATGAATGAAGAAGTAGCCACTCTGGTCTAGAAAACTGAGATTAACTTCCGGGGGCTTGTTGTGCTGATCACATGACACCCTCTATCCACAAAGGTTGGCACTATTTTTGCCAACATTAGGCAGCCGCTTGGTCGGAATATCTAGCTTGTGAGCTGTCGCCATTAACCCCATTGACGCCATCTATAATTATAGCTCAAGTATATATTCTTGTTTGGGTAGCTCAGTCTATTCTCGTCTATAATTATAGATCAAGTATACCGTCTTGTTTGGGTAGCGCAGTCTATTCTCGTCTATAATTATATCTCAAGCATATATTCTTGTTTGGGTAGCGCAGTCTATTCTCGTCTATAATTATAGCTCAAGTATATATTCTTGTTTGAGTAGTGCAGTCTATTCTCGTCTATAATTATATCTCAAAATATACCGTCTTGTTTGGGTAGTGCAGTCTATTCTCGTCTATAATTGTAGATCAAGTATACCGTCTTGCTAGGGTAGTGGAGTCTATTCTCGTCTATAATTATAGTTCAAGTATACCGTCTTGTTAGGGTAGTGCAGTCTATTCTCGTCTATAGTCCCAGCTCCTCCGTGAAACCATTTAAACCCGAGTAAAACTTTGGCAAAGGGAATAGGGTAAAAAGGTTGGGGTAATTTCCATACTTTATCGGGATTCCTCGGTAAATTCAGTTGGGTCTCACAGCCGAGTACAGCCTTTATTCCTGGTAAAGTTTGGTAAAGAGCTAAGTAGTATCACTAGACCGCAAATTGACTTATTTTCTTTTCAAATGAAACTTTATTAAATAAAAAAAAACTCTTCATGTTATAGAGAAAGTACAAAGTTGATCAACTAAATATGGGACATGACCTGATATGTAAATAGCATGCACATGTGGGCACGAGATATGGATCTAAAACAAAATAGCCAAAGGGAAGGTAAACAGTTGGTAATCCAGTCCTTCATCGAATGGGATACATGGGCCTCGCCCGTGGGCAATATCCTATAGACGTTGCCAGCAGCAGCAGCGGTGGTAACATAGTACAGGGCATCAAACTTACAACTGACCGGATTGCCTATGACGAGTAAGGTCGAGGTTCAAATCTCAAATTGGTGGATTTGGAGGGGGTTTCACCCAGATAAGATGTTTCACGTTGGTTTCTCCCATGTATCTACATGCTAATGCGGGTACATTTCCTCTAATTTCTATCTTCTAAAATGTCCAATAGGAATAATCTTGCCAGGATGAAAATTTTTAGAAATCCGTGGAAACATAATATGTGAATATGAAAGAAGCGTCTTACGTTGGTTTGGGGTTGTTGAGAGGATGAGTGTGGGTCGAGTGATGAAGAAAATATATGAAGGTAGAGTGTATAGATCAAAAGAAAAGGGTAGGCCATGTAAGACGTGGATAAAATTTGTAGATGAATGTGTTAAAAAGTGAAACTTTAAGAGTTTTAACAACAACAGCATGTCTTAACAAATTTCCAGCATTTAATAATACAAATCGTGACATAAACTTAAGTTATTTGTGATAAAACGGTACGTTATGGGAGGTATTAGCTGAAATTTCTTAAATAAGCACGAAAAACTAAGCTAAAAACAGCTATTAGTTTACAAACATAGAAAACCGTCTGTAGCGTTAGAATTAACGACCTCTTTGGCTGGTTTATCATTTAAGAACAATTTTAACTGGCAATAACAAGATTAGAGTGGAAATTATGAAAATAACAGTCAGAAAATGCATGCTATTACTTTGTCAGTAAGTTGTTGACATCTCGCCTGCTGTCAAGAAATGTAAAACTGAGAATATACAAAACAATAATTTTACCGGTTGTTCGCTATGTGTGTGAAACTTGGTCTCTTACCTTACATACCGAAAACAAATTTAGGGTGTTCGAAAACTAGGTGCTTAGGAGGTTATTAAGATCCAAAAAGGGGAAGAAGATACTGGGGAGTGGAGGAGTTTACTTAGTGACGAGTTACATATCCTGTACTCATATCAAGACATTTTAGGATAGTAAAATCTCGCAAATTATGGTGAGCAGTACATGCAGCGTGAATGGGAGAATTTATAACCATGTTCAGAGTATTGACTGGCAAACCTAACGGGAAGAGACCATTGGGAAGAAGACCTAGAAGCAGATTGGAGGATAACATTAGAATAGACCTGAAAGAGATAGGGTGTAATGAGGTGGACTGGGTAGAAATAGCTCAAGATAGAGATAGTAATGAGATTGGTTGTATAAAACTAGCTCAAGATAGGGATAGGGTGTAGTTATGTGGACTAATATATAGAGTGTAATGAGGTGGACTGGGTAGAACTAGCTCAAGATAGAGATAGTAATGAGATTGGTTGTATAAAACTAGCTCAAGATAGGTATAGGGTGTAGTTATGTGGACTAATATATAGAGTGTAATGAGGTGGACTGGGTAGAACTAGCTCAAGATATGGCGAGGGTGTGATGAGGTGGATTGGGTAGAACTAGCTCAAGATATGGCGAGGGTGTGATGAGGTGGATTGGGTAGAACTAGTTCAAGATAGGTATAGGGTGTAATGAGATGGATTGGATAGAACTAGCTCAATAAAGGGATAGTGTGTAGTAATGTGGACTGTATAGAACTATCTCGAGATAGGGCCAGGGTGTAATGAGGTTGAATGGGTAGAACTAGCTCAAGATAGAGATAGGTGGCGTACCTTTGTTAGTGAAGCAATGAACGAGTTTCTAATGCTATTGAGTAATTAAGTTGACTAGTTTACTACAAGTGGGATAAGACGGTAAGGGATGAATTAAAAATAAACGCATCAATATCGTCCTGTAGGAAGGTTTTGTTAAAAATCTGCCCATGGTACCATTATGGTACAAAGGTCAGACCCAGCCTCACCACCCGAACACCCAACTGTGCCGGCTGTAAGGCGTAATGAATATATATTGGCGGTGGTATTATTACTTGGAGGAGGGAGTTGGCTAAAGTATACCGCGGGCGGGGGCGGAAGGGAAAAAAGGGGGGAGGGCTTCATTAGGCAAACAATAAATCATAGCCATCGATTCGTGAGAGAAAGTAAGTATTCCCTACAGGCTGGTCAAATAAACACGTCACTGTTTAGTATTATTGTGGCAACAAGTATTTACTACACGTTCGAGTTGTACGACATGCATCGTTGGCCAAATGGTCTTAGGTGTCACTCCCGTGTTAGGTTATGATAACGTTGACACGGAGATCGGGGTTCGAATCCCGGTCCAGTGTACTGAGGGTGGTTTTTTACAAAACGGTTTTCCACTCTCCATCCACGCGAATTGTGGTACACTTCCTCTAAATCCAACCTTCTTCATCCCTAGCTCATTATCGTAATTAGTACATATGTATATAACCCAAACTAGTAAGACGCGATACTAAAACAAACTAGTTATGGTTATGTGTTAGGGATGAGTAGGTTTGGAATTTAAATTAAGTGTACGTGAATTTGTGTGGAGGGAGAGTGTAAGCCCATTTAGGAGGAAAACACCCGGCTGAGTTTCAAACCCCAACATCCCCGTCATTTACAGTTCAGTCTATTACGAGAGTGATATCCTTCCAGGCAAATACGGGTAAATTACATCTAAAATGCTTCTTTCCTAATTCCTACCCCATCAGAGTAATTATACTACTATAGAGCCACATGGCTGACTCACTGACTCACTCATTCACGCACTCACTCACTCTCTGACATTAATGTTTACCCACTTCCAGATGAGCTAAAAACTTGAAATTTGGCAAACTTATAGCTTCTAGCCTGTACCCGACGAGAAAATTCCAAAAAGTTAAAAATTTTAATTTTCAAACCCAGAAAAAATTCAAAATGGCGGAACAACTTTGGTACGGTATATACAATACAATACCGGTAACTTTAAGTTGTTACGTTCAAAACAACGCTGGAATTACATCAGTTTGCATCCACTTGCAAAGAAAACTTAATGGGGGTTTGGGGGAAGAGCCCCCAACGAGCAACGCGGGTTATCATACATGTGTATACCCTGAACAGGTAGTAGGACGCAGTGATAAAAAATCTATTATAGTTTATCGTTAAGGATATTTATTTGAAAGTTGAACTATATTCACCATTCGTATCCTGTTTCGTCCTGCTGTCCAATTGGTGGATATTTAAGTACTGGGGTTGGGTGTGTAGTAGTAGCCGTGATCTCTTAGGTTAAGTTAGTTTTTAAGTCATGTTCTGATACGATCCGTGTGTCTAGAAACTTTATGTTGATAAATAACTCCCATAATGTGAATAGCATCAGTGACTAAAAGGAACCTTATCGTTGTTGCATCATCCGTTGAAGGTACCTGGTTTGAATCCTGCTCGAGATGAATTAAAAGTTGTACGAGATTATACAAAGAACGGGTGGCTTCAATATCTCCAAAATATGTGGTCACAGGTGCCAATAATTTAATCCAATAGATATATATATGTGTTAAAACAATAACTATAAACAAATTAAAACGTAAATAGAAATCCAAACTGATGTTTAGTAACCAACCGAATGTAGCGAGAATCTGTTTTAACTTGCTCATTTGACATTTCATCTGTCTGTCTGTCCGGATCTTTGCTACGTGATAGCTGTCAAATGCGTGGACCAATTTTAACGAAATTTGGTAGTGACATTCTTTGAACCTAGACCGAGCAAGATCTTTACTGTACATAATTTTCAGAGCTAGCTATCTGTTTTAATACGGTGGCCACTCAAAAGATTTTTCATTCAATATATCATCTCAAATAATTTGAATATAAAATTCTAAGCAATCTATCAAGTACCTAGGGCACATTTTTTTAAATTTTTGATATATTTTATGAGATTGACGTCTTAAACCGCATGCACAAAGTTATCAAATAGAAATATAATGTAATTTTTTGAATATAATATTTGTTTATTTTGTGTCTAACTTTACTAGCAAGGATAAATATCAACTTCAAATTCAAAGAGAGATTATTGGTCAAGGAAATTTACCAACTTCAAATACAAGAAGAAATTATAAGAAATTTATCTACTTCAAATACAAGGAGAAATTGTAGGAAATATTTCAACTTGAAATACAAAGAGAAATATTAATACTGTAGGAACGATATTTATTTAATATTATACTATCCATACTGTTCTAAGAACTACTATTACAAACCTGCTTCTGTGACCGCATGGTCTAAGGCAGGGGTCCCCAATATTTTTTTATGGAGGTCCGTTCTAAAAACTCGACATACTTTCGTGGTCCGGACAAACTTGAACAGTGACTCAAGTTCAAGCCCTTTAGGACTATTCTAACTCAAAAACCTGATTTTCTTTACTTTTAGTTATTTTACTTATTATTTTTGCCCTTGTATGTCTACTACCCGCCCAACACCAAAATAGCATCATTTATTCTGTTTATTTTTATCTCGTCAAGGTCCTTAAAAATGTATCTGCGGTCCGGATGTGGACCACGGTCCGCCATTTGATGACCATTGGTCTAAGGCGTCAACTCTCGCAATACACTAGACTTCTGAAGGCGGGGAGACCTTGGCTCGATCCTGGTCGGGTGAAATGAGGGTGGTTTTCTCTAAATGGCTTTTCACTCTCCTTACATGAGAATGCGGTTACACTTCCTTTAAATTCAACCTTCCTAACCCCAACCTATTAGAGTAATTAGTATATAGGCTTATAACACGAACGGGTAGTAGGACATGGTGCTAAGAAAATAAAAAAGAAAACTACTCTTATAGTTTATTAGCTAGAAGTTTTTTGAGCACCCTGTAGTTTAGTTTCAGAGAAAGAGATGATTGTTCACTGGGAAACCCGATTACCTATCGTCGGACTCAGGATAGAGGGGAAATGAAGGGAGGGGGGACGGAGATCGTGATTAATGGAGGGGAAGTTGAGTAATTGAAGGCATCGGTTCACAACCGGGCTGGGTGCGGAAAGTAAAATGATTCATCGGAAGAATTAATCTGACAGTGTTTCCACCCAAAAGGCGAAAAGAGTAGACTGCGCGCGTTCAGATAGAGTCAAATTACCATCGGAAGAACCTTATCTGGAAACTAGAAAAGTTAATAGACATACTTTCACATATTCATACGTCAAGTCATATAATCTATAGATATCACTTTTGATAGATATTATCAATTACAATAAAATAAAATAATAATATAGTAAAATGTTATGAATGTTGAGAGGAAAAACATGTTTTGTAATTGTTTATAAAGGACACTTCTTATGAAAATTGGACTATAATTTTTATGGCTGATTTAAAACATTTGATTACTCAAACTCACAGGATTTTTTATAACTAGAAAAACCAAACGCAATAAATGTGGTAATTTACAAGGAACTCCCTCCCAGTGAAATGTTGAGAGAAGGTAAATCCAGTACTATTGAAAAATAATGTTAATATTAATATCACATCAAATGATCTACTTTAAGACGTCAATCTTGTAATAGACTGGGCTGTTAGTGACGGTAAGATCAGGGTTTTAATCCCGGTTGGGTCTTCTGTGTGGGTTTAATTTTCCTAATTGGTTCACCCCTTTCTCCTTGCTCGTAAATACGGGTACATTTAGTCTAAGTTCAACTTTACTCCTCCATAAAACATTAGTGTGAATAGCTCATAAGCGTATAACCCGAACGGTTAGTAAGACGGGGTGACCAAAATAAAGTTTCACACTAGAAAGTTATTATCTGATTTAAAACAAAACTAAAACAAGACTAGCTTCTTTAGGCACGAGGAAAAAGGCATCAGTCTCACCCTGTCTGGTTTGTTTATGGAGGAAAGGTCGTGGGGTTAAATACCGGCTAGGTGGTGAGACCTGGAGAGCGTCTTAGTTAAAAAATGTATTTTTTATATAGAAACCCAATATATTTTTATTTGTTAGCAATTTTAGTTTTTAAATATTATTTTAATTTAAAAGTAAACTCACAAAAAATATATTTTACAGATATTTATTTCACACAAGACGTTTTTTTTTATCACCGCGTCTTACTACCTCATCAGGCTATGGAGATATATACTAACCACGCTAATGAGTTAAGGGACTAGGAAGGTTTAATTTGGAGGAAGTGTACCCACATTCGTCACTGGGAGGGATAGTGGAAAACCATTTTGAAAAAACCACCCTTAGTAAACCCTAAAGAGATTCAAACCCCGATCTTCACGTTGCGAGAGTTAGACCATGCGGCCACCAAAGCATGCAGAATCCCCCGTCAGAAGTCTATTGCGAGCGTGACGCCTTAGACCATACGGCCAACGAAGCATGCTGAATTTCCCCGTCGGTAATCTATTGCGAGCGCGATGCCTTAGACCATGTGGCCACCGAAGCATGCAGGATTCCCCCATCGCAAGCGTGACTCATCTAAATATTTGTATTCTTCTGTAATAATCTCCTCCGTTGTTATTACTGACCAAGAGGAATATTTCGTTGACAAGTTGGTAACACGATATGACTATCTGCGTCACGGGACGTAATTGACAGTTGACACGCGATATTTTGATTTTCCCTCCATTACCTGAAATTGTGGCAAAACTGTTGGTAAACCAGAAGCTTAGGTTGTCCTAAGACCCAGGATGGGATCTTGGAATCCTCAAACACTCCAAATTAGATTTTTTAAGGATTTTTTAGGAGTCGAGAAAACATTAAATTTTAGGTAGGAAAAAAATTTGTTTTCATCAAAGTTAAAATTATAATTGGTTTTAGAGTTATTATATTATTACGTATCAGTGGTACATCTTATAATCTATTCCTTAAGATGGGGGAGAAGGGAAAGTGAGTAAAGGTAACTGCTTTTGCAGTTTTTAAATCAAAACTTTTTTGATAAAAATAAATAAAATATTTCTGGACAGTAGAAACACGTAGTTCAATTTTATTACCACAGTTGTTGAATATTTGTCGAGGATGTCCTGGAATTTAATGACAAATTTTTATCTTCATTTAAAAAGTTTATTGCGTAATCCGTCATGCTCATGACAGATATTCAATAAATGTTGACGTCATCATGTGAAGAAAATTAAACTCTGTGTTTCTACTGGGGCAATATTTTATTTATTTTGATAAAAAAAGTGTTGACATAAAAACTGCTAAAGCACTGACCTTTTCTCGCGTCCCCTACATACTCACCTTAAAATCAACCTTCCTCAAATATTAATGCCCCCACCTTTCTAGAAAATAATAAATATATTTTTTTTCCTTTTAGATAAAAATATTTAGTCTTTTAAAATATTAACCGATTATTTCCAATTAAATATTATTTGAAGTTATGTGATATATTTTTCGAGTTTATAAGACTCAAAGGTCGAATTCAGTGGTCAATGGTAAAGTGCTTGACCCAGGACCTAATGTTCTTGGGTTCAAGCCCAACTGAGGTTGACGAATTTTTCTTGAGAGATGAAAATTAGTAGCACAACTTCCTTCGGAGTGGAAGTAAATCCGTCGGTCCCATGTCGATTGTAGAATATAAAAGAACAAAAAGATGGTATATGAAAATAACTTACAGCAAAATAGACAGGTCCTTTCACGCTCGCTCATAGAAATTCAGTGTGTAAGGCAACAGGGAACCACCACACTTCATGAAATCCCATAGTACAAGAGATTTCCCACCAGATGGTGCAGGCAACACTAACCAACCAAAGGGCTAGGTGTATGCCCAGTTACGGGTGGATTGAAACAACATCAAATCAACCTTCAGGTTGTTGATTGAAGAAAAAGAAGTTGATTCAAAGATTGAATTTTAATGACGATGTTGTTTTCTTACGCAATTGATGGAAAATCTTGATGAGATCGACCGGTTGCCTACCCCTTCATTAGACCGATGATTACGTGTGATTATTTACCTAAAGACGTTATTCTAGAAACATTTTTAAACATAGTTCTGAGATGAAATATTTGCGGAGTCTATTCTGCTCTAGGTGAGAACCTGTCGCGTGCCAAGTTGAGATAAAAAAAAAAGGTCCGGTCTTCGCGGCGCCCGCCATATTGGCACGTGATATATTGACCCAGGAACATTGTTACATTAGACAAACTTACCAAATTATCCATAACACCCCGGATTCCCCTTTCCCTACTATTATAATCTACTAAAACGTTCGGTGGATGAAACAAACCAAGTGAAAGTATTCGCCATGTATCCATCGCGTCCAACAGCCACTGTTAAACGGAATCTTAAGGACTTGCCTATCTGTGACGTCACGACAAGTCAAGATAGGTTCGGTCTATGTAAATAAGTTTACGTTTTATTGGGCGAGTTTTAAATACACAACATTAAAACATCAACCATAAATTGTTAAATAACTTTAAAAATAGTCTCAGAATGTCACAATTTTTTTTTAATCTTGAAGAAGTTTTGTTTTTACTATGTTTTTTTTTAAAAAAAAATCCTCTAAAACTAGGGATATTTGGTTTATTCATGAAAATGTTCAGCAGGAATCTTCCTGCCAGGAGGTAGATTAAAAAAGTTCGTGAATAGAAAAAAAAATGTAATCTTGAAATTAGATTCATTTCTATCCAGGCGCAAATAGTAGAGTGGGTGTTAATACTCGTCAGTGGAAGAGGGGAAGTGTTATCAGCAGTTAAACAAGAGGCCTCGTAGGGTGAATTTCTCATTTTATTCCCTCTCTTTATATTTCATATATTGGCGTCGAAATGTGATATTGTTTAGATTGCCTAGGTAACCCTTCGAAAAATAGCTTTGAATTCACCAAGTAGTCTTATAACGTTCCTGAGTAGAAATGTTCGGTATTAGGAGAACAAACAGTGGAGGAGGAAAATACGAATGACAATACAATGTGTTGACCCCCCCCCCCTTATTAAATTAAATTACATCAATCTATTCCCAAAGATCCTTCCTACGCTCCTATAACAGTTACCTTTCGTTTCTCCGACATTTAGTTCCCAATGATGAAAAGAAATATGTGGAGTTTTGTACTTTTCAGAGGGAAAATGTCAACTTTTAAACTGTGTTTACAAATATATATATATATATATATGTAAAAGGCCATAGAACATAGTTTAATGTTCATTCCAGTAAATAACAAACTCGTGTGCTTTGTCAATATTTAACTTATGTGTAACAACTGGTTGGAGATATTTCAGATACATATGTGCCCCCCTTAAGATGAAATGAAAGGAAAGGCAAGTTTATTCCGGTATTGCTTGGAATTTTTGTAGCAACTTTTTTTTTTGCAGAAATAAATAAAATATTTCTATAGTAGATACATTTAGTTTGATTTTATACACATAGTGAAACCTTTTTAAAAAAATTATTTGTCATAAACATCCTGGATTTCGTCCATGTCGTTTTATTTTTATTAATTTAAAAGGTTTCTCATCCAAAATTCATTAAGTTCACTACAAAATATTCAAAAAAAGTTAGAATTACAAAATATAAAAAAATTATATAAACGTATTTTACCGATTTTAAAAGTAAACTTTAAAAAATACTGGTATAAGGTCACGTGGTGGAACGGTTTAAGGTGTCGCTCACACAATAGACTGGATGGCTGATGAAGGGTAGTTTGGGGGTTCAAATCCCGGTCTGGTGTAATGAGGTTGGTTTTCCTGAAATATGTTTCCACTCTCCCTTCATGAAAATGAGGGAACACTTCCCTTAAAATAAAAAAATTCTCACCCCTTACACTTAGCTTAATTTGTACCATGCGCATACAACCTTAACGGGTAGTAAGACGTGGTGATAAAAAAAAAGGTGACATCCATACTTGACACCCTTGAGATTATTATTATTATTATTATTATTATTAACACCACGTCTTACTACCCGTTCGGGTTATACGCACTCACGCTAATGTGTAATGGTAGGGTGATCGTGAGATGAAATGGAGGACCTACAGTTTAACGTGGGATCCGAACCACGGTGGAGGCCTGACATTCCTCACATTCACTAGTTGTGAT
This sequence comes from Timema genevievae, assembly GCA_902155825.1. Classification (NCBI taxonomy): domain Eukaryota; kingdom Metazoa; phylum Arthropoda; class Insecta; order Phasmatodea; family Timematidae; genus Timema; species Timema genevievae. Next base: position 16,399 of record CABFWO010006126.1, read on the forward strand.
TAATACACGTCTTGTTAGAGGTGAAGGAAGGGGTTTGAAATTATTGATCTGTATTTAAATCTCCAGTGTTAGGTTAACTTTGAACCTTACCTTCAACTAAGTGATGACGTCAGTCTCACCCTCTCTGGATTTCCACTGACGGGAAGGTCGGGGTTCGGGCTCTGGCTGGGTGCATTGAGGTACTGAGCAAATGAGGGCACACTTACCTTAAATTCTACCTTAATTCCCTCCATTCGAGTACCATGGATGCATAGTAATATGTGAAGCACACAAACTTGTTTTTTATTTACCAACACTGGCTTTATTTTTTCCACAAACATTCAACTTTTTTAACACTCAACTTATATGTATTTACAAACACTCAACTTAATTTTATTTACAAACACTCAACTTAATTTTATTTACAAGCATTCAACTTATTTTTATTTACAAACACTCAACTTAATTTTATTTACAAACATTAAGCTTATTTCTATTTACAGACCCTCAAATTAATTTTATTTACAAACATTCAACTTATTTTTATTTACAAACATTCAACTTAATTTTATTTACAAACATTCAACTTATTTTTATTTACAAACATTCAACTTAATTTTATTTACAAACATTCAACTTAATTTTATTTACAAACATTCAACTTATTTTTATTTACAAACATTCAACTTAATTTTATTTACAAACATTCAACTTATTTTTATTTACATACATTCAACTTATTTCTCTTTACAAACGGTATTTTGCTTTATCCATGTACTTTTTCCCGGGGCATATTTGATAAGAGGGGAAGAGGGGGAAAGGGGGTGGTTGTGAGGGGAAGGGGGTCAGTGAGCGAGGGTGGTCAAGGCCGGAGAAAACCTGGTGCTCCACCACTCTTTTCTCCCTTACCACCCACCCTCCATTGATTGGGGTGGTTTCAGCACCGGTCTTTTAGTTCGAACACTTTGATGGCCAATTATTACTCCCTTGGTATAGTCGGGTTTATGTTAAAAATAAACTCTTTATTTTATCTGTTCAAATAAATTAACACTCTTTAGCCCTATAATGACGTTGGCTTCTTGGTGAGTTCTAAAGCTATTTTGTGAAGCAGGTTGCATTCTAACTTGACGCACTAAGCACTATGGCAATTAGACGCAAATATACTAAATAGAAAGAGAGGTGAGAAAATAAACAATGTCTCCTGTGAGGCCTCTTGTTTATTTACTTGTAGCGCTTACCCTCTTCCTCTGACGAGCTTACAGACTCACTCTACTATTTGCTCCTGGACAGCATTAACTTGCATTTAAAAACCACCCCTTTCTTGTTTCCTATTCTAGATAGACAAATGCTTTCACGAACTTTTTTAATCCAAATCATGGCAGGAAGATTCCTACAGGGCATTTTTGTGAGTAAACCAAATAAACTAACTTGTAGACAATTAAAAATAAACCTATCCCAAGATAAACAAAAAAAAAAGAATTTTGTGACAAGGTAAGAACATTTTTATAATTATTTAATAGCTCACGGTTTTCTGTTTCAATGTTCTATCTTTTAAAACTCGACGAATAAAACTCAAATAAGACTAACACGGGGAATCCCATCTTGACATGATGTGACGTCACAGGTAGACAACGTCCTTATCTTTTAATTCACTCTCATTCGTTTGAAAATGAGGTTTAGATTAAAATAAACCCGCATATGTGGGTTTCTTGCTTTAGATTGGATCTTGGGGGCTGGGGTTAAAATCCCGGTAGGATGTTCCAAGGGTGGGGTTTTTTCCCTCAAAGGGTTTCCCCACGGATATGTGTGAATTTTTCCTCTCAGTGCTTCCTTCTTCATCCCAATAGTGTAAGTATACGGTTAGTAAGAAACCTTTAGAAAATAAAAACATATTAATTTGCGGTCAACAATAATTAATAACGTGCATCACCCTAGATCAGACGGGAGCTTATCTGTCTACTGAACGAAGAGTTACAAGTTCAATTCCCGACATGGCCGGAAAAAAAAATCATTGGTGAAATGTAGGGTCTCACCTCTTTCACAGTGATAAATTAATGACAGGGGTCTGGATGTTGTTTCTTATATATTTAAGTTAGTTCATAAGTGGTGTGCTGATATAATCAGTATGTTCAGTAAGTGCACGTTAAATACCTCAAACAATAACAAAAAAAAAAAAACAATACGATGACAACCATTTTATTATTTATTACAGTAAAACCTTTATTTTACGGACTAATTGGGGGGAGGTCCGTCCAAAAAATTGAGGAGAAAAAATTAGTGTGTTGAAAAAATAAAGTAAATTTTATTTTAAACTTTAATAATGAATTTTCATTACAAAGAAGTAGGTAAAGTAATATTATACAACCCGCTTCGACATGGTCTAACGTGCTACTCTCTCAGTAGATTAGACTGACAATGATGGGGAGATCGAGGTTCTAATCTCAGTCGGGTGTACATATGGTGGTATTTTTTAAGCGGTTTTCCACTCTCACGTGAATGCGGGTACACTTCCTATGAATATAACCTTACTAAGCCCTAACACATTAGTGTACTAGTACATAAACGTATAGACCAAACGGGTAGTAAGACGAAGTGCTAAAAACAATATTTATATATACATTTAAAAGAACAGTGCAGTCTTTGAATTTAGTTTTCTTCTTCAAATTTTAAAATAACTGTAAGGTGGCACATTTCTGAAACTGGATGAAACCAGTTTTGAGTGGTGTGCATTAGGCAGGGACAGTGGGGACACAAATCCTCAACTTTTACAGACTTGTCAATCACTGTCAGCAAAATAGTAAATGACAGAAGCTGTCTGATAAATCGCCAATGGCAGAAGCTGTCCTTTAAATCCCAAGTCCATAAAATCGAGGTTAATAAAATCAAAGGGTTTACTGTAATGTTATTTTTATAACTATTGATATATATATCCAAAGTTACAGCTGTAAATTACGTGAATTGACGTATGACCTAATGACTTTTATAGCTGTGATACAAGGCTATTCCTATGATCATTGGGACTGTATTATTATCATCAGCAGCACCGCGTCTTACTACCCGTTCGGGTTATACGCACTTACGCTAACGTGTAATGGTAGGGTGATTGTGAGATGAAATGGAGGACCTACTGTTTAACGTGGAATCCGAACCACGGTGGAGGCCTGGCATTCCACACATTCACAAGTTGTGATTAATACACGTCTTGTCAGAGGTGAAGGAAGGGTTTGGCAATCAGATAAATCTGTGCCGGGACCGAGGATTGAACCCCGGACTCTAAGCACAGAAGTCCGACACCTTACCCCTAGACCACCAGGTCACCAACTATTGGGACTGTAAATATTGATCAAGCCTCCCAGAATCAAACCTGGGTCATCTAAACCTGTAATATAACACTCTAACAATTTACTTGTGGTTAAAGGGAAATCCACTGGACGCATGGTCTAAGGCGTCACTCTACCAGTAGACTGGACTACCGATGCCAGGGAGAACGGGATTCGAATCCCGGTCGGGTGTACTGAGGATGATCTTTTCTAAATGGTTTTCCACTTTCCCTCCACAAATGTAGCCACACTTCTCTAAATTCAACCGTTCTAATCTCTAACACAATAGCGTAATTAGTGCATATGCGTTAGTAGAATACAGGTATAAAAAAATAACAGACACAACACCCAGACCCCCAACCTATTAGTTCTTCTCTGTGAAAGGGGAAACCAATATTTCATCAGTTATACATTTTTAGGCCATGCTGAGAGTTGAACGTATATATATAAAAAAAAAACAAGATTGGTGACTCAAATTTGAATGAACGTAAAAAAGTCTACTTGAATTGCTTATTTTCTGATCCCTCCCGACAAAAAGACAAAACTTTAAAAAAGTGTAAACAACAAACCAGAAACTTGTGTTCTAATAAACTGTTGGAATATTTGGGAAAGTTTAAGTTTTTGTTTTAGTGGTGGTGGGGGAGGGGGTAGTATGGCTTGGGAAGAGGTGGATGGAAGACGGGGAGTTATTCTTATAAGATTAACCAGATGTATTTTCCTTTATATATATATATACTTTTGAGTATATTTTTCTTTCAAGAAAAACACACAAATACTTTCATACTATGTCAAAACAAAACAAGTTAGAAATGAAATGAACGAATCTTGCATCCGAATCTTAGAAAACATGGTAGGCCTACACATGATATATTTACTTTACTTGTTTTTTTTGTCCCCGCGTCTTACTACCCGTCCGGGGGCTACGTACTGAAAGCGCACAATGTAAGTGCATCAAAAGTGCACCCTTGTTTGTAGTCACTGAACCCAAAATTTCAACACCGCTTGTTGACATCGGACTAACCTACCCTAATTATTGTAAAGATTAAGGGGGTTGCTTACAATACATGTGTGACATGTTGTTGTGTGATATGTGGTTGTTTTTTCCCCGTGAGCTTTTGATACAAGGTCTAGGTGAACTTTTAATACAAGGTCTAGATGTGCTTTTGATACAAGGTCTAGACGAGCTTTTGATACAAGGTCCAGGTGTTCTTTTGATACAAGGTTTGGATGAGCTTTTGATACAAGGTCCAGGTGTTCTTTTGATACAAGGTTTGGATGAGCTTTTGATACAAGGTATAGATGTGCTTTTGATATGCGGTTTTTTACTCTTGTGTGCTTTCTATGTTCTCCCCTGTTTAGTTTATTGCGGTAGTGTGTCAGGGATGAGGAAGGTTGAATTTTGAGGAAGTGTGCCGCATTTGCATGGAGGAGTGAAAAATAGTTTAGGGAAAACGACCCTCAATACACCCGACTGATTCTAAAGCCAGTCTACCCATCATCAGACGTCTAGTCTACTGCGAGAGTTACACCTTAAACCATTCGACCACCGAAGTGGGTCAAGTTCACTTTATTTAATTAATTCTTTAGCTGATATATAAATAGAAATAATAACCAAACGTTAACATTTATTTGTGTATCGAATTCAAGATAACATTTATACATTCCGTTAAATTGTTATTCTAGTCTGATTGTCATGTAGTTATGTTGAACTAACGGTCTCGCTTTCAATTCCAGGAATGGTCGAAAAAAAATATTATTGGGGAAGTGTGGGTTTCACCTTTCACATTGATAAATTAACGGCTGGGGACTGGATGTTGTGCCTGTCCTAGTCTTAAGTTATATTATAAGGCAGATGAAGCTACGACAGGCCTAGCCAGATGGTAGTGGAAAATATATGGCTTGAATAAAAAACTGACCCAGCTGGAAACAGTAATGGATGTAAGGTATGTAAATTACAACAGCGATTTGAAAACTGTTGTCGGACGATTCAAATGAATCCAGAGATTTTCCAAAGATCACGCAGCAATTTTATTCTTTAAGATGGGAAACTTATGTGCAAATGGAAGGACAACTTGTGGAACCCCTTATGTTTTAATAGGTGATAAATACGTCCCATATAAATACAAATAACATTTCATTTTTTATCCTAATGTTTTTATTACCGAAAGGGGTGACCTGGTGGTCTAGGGGTAAGGTGTCAGACTTCTGTGCTGGGGGTCCGGGGCTCAATCCTCGGTCCCGGCACGGATTTTTCTGATTGACAAACCCTTCCGTCACCTCTGACAAGACGTGTATTAATCACAACTTGTGAATGTGAGGAATGCCAGGCCTCCACCGTGGTTCGGATCCCACGTTAAACTGTAGGTCCTCCATTTCATCTCACAATCACCCTACCATTACACATTAGCGTAAGTGCGTACAACCCGAACGGGTAGTAAGACGCGGTGCTAATAATAATATTACCGAAAGATATAATTACCTGTATCTCTGTGTGAGTTGGTTTGCGGACTCAGGCTTACTAACACTTTCTTACTCGTTTTAATTAGTACTTCCCGCTTTGGAGGCCGCATGGCTTAGTACGCTACTATCGTAGCAGACTGCTGATAACGAAGAGGTTGTGATTAGAATATCAGTCGAGTGTACCAAGGGAGGTTTTCCCCAATTGATTTTACACTCTCCCTCCACGTAAATGCGGGTACACTTCCTATAAATAAACCTTCCTAATCCCTAAAATTATTAGTATAGTTAGTAAATACGCGTAAAAATCGAACGGGTAGTAAGACGCGGTGCTAAGAAAAAATTGAATACAATATCCTAAACCTACGATCCCTTCTTTTTTAACACCCTGTAGAAATGGTCAACTCAAACAATGATTATATAGTACAAAATTAACTTTGGTTTTACCAAACATTTCTGGTTTCTATTACTAAAGTTTGTTAGCTTGTTTTATAAACTTTTTAGTTTTCTTCTCTCCCACTAGGTCGTGCTAGTGCTCGGTTGGACGGTATTGATCTTGCGTTCATTTCCACCTACTAGCGCAGTCTGGTTTTGAAACGTAGAACTTTAATAAGTCTAAGAACCTGTTTCTATTTTCAAAATATCTTGGGGAAATAGGATAGAATTAATTTAGCAAGTCTAATTTGACTTTCATTTTTAATTAGTTGAAAAAAAGGTTATTTATATTAATATTGTAAATAAATTAAAGTTTCGAGGGTATTGTGTTTATATTGATTTTATTTGGACACATAAAAGAACATAATAATATTATAATTTATTCGTTTCACACATTTGTCTTATATTATTGTGTTATAGTTTCTAAATAAATAAAAACTAGTCCTTGTTTGGAATTCATTTTCATTTGCTTACGCTTCCTGCTACCCTAAATTTATCCAAGGGACCATCCTTAAATCACGTTGGAATTTATTATTTTAATGTCCCCCCCCCCTCCTTCACTTAAGAGATAAGAATTTCCGTCAATTCCCCCTTCTCCTTCCCTATAGCTTACGTAATTTTTTTTTACGAATTGATAAATATGATTATTTTAATCGTTTAGTTATTTTTAGACGTAAGGGCTGGTAATACAGCTAGTGAAATGAAATCTTAAAATACTTTAATAACAGTGAGTAAATGAAATATAAGTGAAATTTTATAATTAATTCATTTATTTTCTGAATTTTTAAAAAAAAGATTTTGTCTCATCATAAACATTGATAAAAAATCTTAATTAAGATGGATTCTAGCCCCCCTTTCCCCCCTCATACTAAAATTAAGTAAATACTAACCCCCCCAAACCCTTACGTAATTTAAGGAAGGTTCCTAACAGCAAATATGAATTAAAATAAATGTAATAGTATTCTTTAAAACTTTAATAGTATTTTGAGTAAACACTAAAAAAACTATGATGAATTAAAAAAGATAAAAGCAAGCTTGTATTTTATGACTATCGCGTTTATTTAAAAAAAGTAGTTCTGGTTTTTATTTTTTAAGTGGAAAGGTGTTTATAAATAAATAAACAAGTTAACTTTACAGCACCCACAGTTGACAATATTTTTTTTATAGCTGCTTAAATTCATTAACTAGAGAAATTACGTTTTGTGGCATTGTTTTTATATGAGTGGCCATTTTATACTTGAAATAAAATGCTAGTTAAAATTTTATTCTTTATTTTAGTTTAGTTAAATGAGGTAGAAGGGATCTGGAGAGTAGTGAGTGTGTGAGTGTTTGTATATGTGAGTGTGTGGATGTGTGAGTGTGTGGGTGTGTGGGGAGGAGAGGGAAGGAGGGTGGGTGAGTAGAAGAGATGTTTATTCATTTATTGCATTCATTTATTCTTTTGTTGTTACCGTGTCTTACTACCCGTCTGGATTATACGCAGCAGTACCAAACGTTAACGTGTGAAGGATGTGAGAGGTGGAAATTTGGACCAAGTGTACACACATTTGAGTGAAAGGAGGGTAGAAAATCATGTTAGGTAAACCAAACTCCATAGACCCAACTGGAATCCCAACCCCGCTCTCTCCGCTATCGGCAGTCCAGCCTATTGAATGTGACGTCATAGACCCGGGGTGAGTCGCGGGACACGGCCTTAGAAACATCTTTGCTTTCTTGTTGTTTTGTGGAGGATGTAATTTGGGAAACAGTTTATTCAAATATACTAAAAAATGTCAATACATCCAGCTGAGATTCGAATCCCGATCTTCCTGTCACTGGCAAACAAAACCAGACGAGCCTGATATTTTACTTTCAATCGACCCCTTGGAGAGAGAAATATTGTGATATAAAAAAATTGAATTAGAAATTTTGATAAATGATCCCCTGAAACAAAAAAAAATTGTTTTCGTTTTATTTATTTTCCCAAATTTTACTACTTTTGAGTAGATATCATCATTTTACGATGAAAGAAAGGGAAAGTGTGCGCTGCACCATTTACAATTTTCTAGTACCAACCGATAGGGTCTAAACTACTGTTTGATGCTAGGTCTATACTATCTGTTTAATGTTAGGTCTATACTAGTTGTTTGATGCTAGGTCTAAACTAGCTGTTTGATGCTAGGTCTAAACTAGTGTTTGATGCTAGGTCTATGCTAGCTGTTTGATGCTAAGTCTATGCTAGCGGTTTAATGCTAGGTCCATATATTTAAAATGTCGGTCTGATTATAATTCTACATAACAAAGTTAATACAAAATTATTTTAGACAATACCACACTTTTCCACCACTTTAAATATGTTCGTTAGCAGCTGTCGATCAATAGTACCGTTTTTACAACCTTGCAAAAACAATACAGCTCTAACAAATGGAGGATTGCAACATTCAGCACAACAGTGTAATTGTCACTAAACTCTTGTTTAGAAACAACGAGAAACAGCCCGCATCGTTGGCCGCGTGGTCTAACGCTATAATCTCGCAGTAGACTAGACTGCCGATGATGGGGAAATCAAGGCTATATTCTCTGTCGGATGTATTGAGATAGGTTTTTCCAAAATTGTTTTCCACTCTCCCTCCACACAAATGCGGTACGCTTCGTCTTTTAATATAAACTTTTTATTCACTAAAACCATTAGCGTGGTCGGTACATAAGGTACCTGAACGGGTAGTAAGATGCGATGATAAAAAACACACTAACAAATTAAGCCAAAGGTCCCGGGTTCGATTCACGTGTTCAGGTATTATTTTTAAATTTAAAAAACATCATGTATTATTATTAGTGTGCTTGTAAGGTGTGGACCGGACAGTAATATTAAAACGGCTGTAGGCAAGTGGGCCGTGAGTTGGCGAGCCCCGCTCTATACTATTTGACCACTGAAGCTGGTTATTTATATATACATACAAACAATATAAGCTCCACGTTGTATTTATAACTCATCCTGAATACTAATATGTGAACACTGGCTATTCTATCTCTGTTCCAAGCGAATACATGCGCAAAATGGAATGTAATAATCTTCACACTTAATTTGTTCGAAAGAGAAGAATATAGATTCAAAAGAATTGAAAACAAAAAAGAAGTATCGATGGTGACTGCCAATAGATATCTATCCACCATTTACACTCCTTCTGGGAGCTTCCCGTTTTAAAACCAGGTCCCAACAAAACAGACGTTTCTTTGATAGTTAGCGCTGAATTATTATTTACTAAAGTGGAATTTTTTCTTTCTTAATTTAACAAAACATATAAAAATGTGACGATCTTTCAGTCTTTTTGAAATGTAATTATAATAGATTATCAAACCCATGCGAAAATTGCACAATAATTGGGTAAAAATAGAGAGAGAAAAAATGGGAAAAGGGGCTAAAAAGTAGTGAAGTAGTAAAAAGTAGTTTTTCCGTAGATCCGCCTGGCTCGGAACGGTTTCAGCGGAACTGTTAGAACAAGTGAATTATTTTTTTGTAACTAAGAAGAATGTTCTGTGAAAATGGAAGGATATTTGGTGAAATCGACAAATGGGTTCACTCATCGTTCACCAATCAATACCCTGAACACGGTTCTATATTCTTCAATTAGTGCTACATGTCCTGCCCACCGTAATTTGTGAGGTTCTATTAACCTAACATCGACTTGTGATGAGTAAGAGGTATGTAACTCATCAATATGTAACATTCACCACTATCTTCATCCTTTTTTGAACCATGTGTCTTCCTAAGCACCTTGTTTTCGAACACCCTAAATCTCTTCTCGTCATGTAAGGTAAGAGACCACGTTTCACAGCCATAGAGAACAACCGGTAAAACCCAAAACAAAACAGCAGTGAAGTAATTAAAACCACTGAAGTTATTTATATAAAATCAATAAAAGAGATAGGTATTTTATTAAAACATAGTTTAATTAATAACATAGAGTTAACGTTTTTAATTTTAAGGGAGTTCGTTAAATAACTCTCTAAACTTGGATCTTCTTTTTTTTATATATAAAAGTCAAATTAAATCAATCTAGAGTTTGCGCTACGAATACAACGGCCGAAAGGGCTGAACTTGTAAGAATCAGCGAAAAAATAATTTTGGGTATCCAGAATCAGGGTTGTGTATTCCTATATATTCAAGAGAAAATTGACAAGAAATGATGCCATTGAAAACATTAAAAACAAAAAGGAAGTTACACTAAAGTCTGCATGATAAGAGAGTATGGAGATGTAAAGGGTTTCAAATTCTGTCATACTCATAAATTAATAATAATAATAATAATAATAATAATAATACGACACCTTAGCTCAGTCGGTAGCGTGTCTGCCTACTGAGTTAAGGGTACCGGGCTCGATTACCGGCATGGCCGATAATGTATCATTGATGAAAATATGGGTTTACCCTTTAAAATTGATAAATTAACGGCCGGGGACTGGATGTTGTGCCGGTCCTAGGCTCAAGATATATTTTAAGCTATATGAAACTAGGACAGGTCTAGCAAACCGGTAGTGGAAAATATATGGATTGGATAAAAAAATGACCCAGGCCACAGGCGGTAAACAGTCATGGATGTAATAGTAATAATAATGAAAATAATAATGATAATAATAATAATGGCTCCAGGAATTCAATTCCAAAAGCTTTACACAATCTTTTTCGCAAATTTGATTTGTTCTTGTTCGCTGACACAAAGCGGTTACCCCTTGACTGAGCACTATTCTATCTCTCTTCAAGGACAGTTGTGGAAGGGGGGTGGGGTGGGGTGGGAGGTGTTTGGAGGGGAGAAGTAGTGGACCGGATATTGGAAACCCAGTGGGCCGGAAATGAACCAAGGTCCTTCCTTCAATATTGAAAGCAATCACCCACAGATTTTCGGACTCGTGAGCCCGTGAGAAGCTAATGAATAGCCGCCTCCCTCCCTCCTTTATTCTTCCTGGCCGCTCCCAGCCGGCTTGTGTTGACATGATGACGTAAGTTGATTGAGCGTTGCGAGGCTGCGCAAGCTGATCCTTGTCACTCAGGAACATTCATGACGCTAATGACCTGGGGATTAGGTTAAGTTTGATGCCATAATCGGTCGGTTTCTGTTAAAAGCCTGTGTCGGAAATAGCGTGTTTGGATCCGTCTCAGTCAGCAAGGAGGTTTCAATCGCTGACAGGACACACGGCTTAGAATACAATAGTCTGTGTTGTTTTCTGGAACTATTTCTCTATTATGTCCAAGCTTATACTCCCTTTCACCCTTCACCTACAACCATACTTTGTTATGTCAATAAGAAAGATGAGAAAGAAAACTACGAAACTTCTTATCGTAAGGTAAAGAGGAAATCACCCTGCTAGTTCTCAAATATCTTAACATTTTCTGTTGTGAGACAATCAGAAGATTACTGTATTTGTTAGAGAAATGATACATCTAGAGCTCTTTTTCATCGAGACTAGTCTCTTAGCTCCGGAAATATGATTACAAATGAGCTAATGTCACATTTTCACACATTTCTTTCTATTAATAAAACTCAAAATGTAGGATCGTTAAGGGAAAAGAGCCCTGTTGGAATTGTTCGACTTTATTTTGAGAAAACTTCTTGTATAGATATATATACATATATTAGCACCACATCTTACTACCCGTTCAGGTATACGCTTATGCACTGATTACGAAAATGGTTTTAGGGATTAGGAAGGCTATATTTCTAGGAAGTGCGTGGAGGGAGAGTGGAAAACAATTTTGGAAAAACCAACCTCAGTACAACCGACCGAGATTCGGACCTCGATCTCACCGTCATCGGCTGTCTGGTCTACTCGAGAATGACGCCTTAGACAACGCGGCCACAGCAGCAGGTCCCCGTATGATTACATATTACTTTAGAGATGAGCAATTTCTCGCTTCTGAGGTGAATTAAGGCCCTTGGTCCTCTCGAGTGCAAGTCTAAAACCTATTTTGTGGGATGGTGGGCGGGAGGGTGAAAGGCGTGGCGTGGCTTTACAACCAACCAACCAAAGTATCCTTCCGCGCCAACAATAACAGATGAATCACGGAAACCGTAGATAGCGCTAGCTACTGGACAGGTATTGTGGAAAAATCATACGTTCGGAAATATCAGTTTTTTTAGAGAACGAATGAAATTTTTATGTTAATAATTTCAACACCCCTTTCAAGATAATGTATCGATGTTTATTAATTGTTACATTTTCTTGTTATGAAGCCGGCAGTTTTATATTGAATAATGTCAAAATTATTGATATTTGATCAATCAATGTTAAAATTATAGAGAAGGTGTGAACATAAAAGGTATAACTTAATCAACATGCTTATATTCTTGAACAAACCATTTCCGAAAAGAAAATACCAAAACAAAGAACACAATTGAAGATAACTGTTTGTTCCCGTGGCTCTGCACTCCCACGCCAAATGAAAAGGGCTAACCACCTTAAGTTCTTTCTGTTACAAACACTTAATATCACCACAATTATCTTTACTATTTTTTGAAGAAAGTCATTGATTGAAACCCTTTCTGTTGAGAGAGATTCAAATACATTAACATGGGGAATCCTATCTTGACTTGCCGTGACGTCACAAGTAAGCAACATCCTTAATAATCGTAGTATTTGATCAGGATCCTGACAAACTTCTGAAACGTTGAGCTCATGACCTTGCCTGATCCTGTCTACGTTATCATCATGGATTCCAGTCAGATGTTCTCGGTGATTAATGGAGGACGGGATGGTGGTGCTTTCAGCTCGTCGATACGTTAAGAAAGGTCCCCGGTTCGAGTCCTATACCCAGATGTTATATTTAGTTTCAGTAATATGTTAAACTAGCCGACGTAAGCGAAGTTATGCAACATAATAGAACTCGGTGCCATCAGGGGCGAGCTGGCGTCATTATCATTCGAGAGTGACCCGGTATTGTGACGAGGCATGACCACGGCTGTGACGTCACCACTATAGAGTGACCCTCGAGGTCATCGGTAACTGACTCTGGCCTCACGAGGGTTGGGTTCGTTCCCAACCGGGTGACTATTCCAGTTAGCCAGGTTAATGAGATCTCCCAGAAACACTGTAGTCCTCTGTTTCTTCCCCCCCCCCCTTTCCCTGCCATGCTTGTTGTCTCTCAGTTAAATGACCTATGACCCGCATCGGCGAACACGTGGAAAAAGCATCAAACTCGTCTAGTCTGGTTTGATAATGACGGAGAGGTCAGAACTTGAATCCCAGTTAGTTTTACTGGAGGTATATACTGTCTGCCTCGGTGGGCTTGGGGTAAAGTACTTGTGTCAGGACCCGATGTTCACTGGTTCAAACCCAACTGGGGTCAATGGATTTTTCTAGAGCGATAAAATTCCGTAGCACAACTTCCTTAGGATGGGAAGTAAAGCCGTTGGTCCCATGTCGATTTTAGCATGTGAAAGAACCCTGTGCTGATAAAATCAATAGGCTCAAAAGGTGCAATAATTTAAATACCTCAAATAAATGAAATGGAAAAATAAATAAATACTGGGGATTTTTATTTCCTAAACGAATTCCAATCCTCTTGCCACACTAGAGTGGATAAATCTCTTCTCAATTCAACCTTCCTCATCTCTAACTCATTAGTGTAGCTAAATGCGGATAGCTCGGACGGGTATTAAGAGGCCATGAATAAAAAAGAAGCTAAATATTAATAATCTTCATGTACACCCCTATTTTGGTAGGAAGGCCTTTCTGGAAGGTTTTATTTGGGATCAGAATCCTACTATATAGCAATATTTTGGTAGGATAAAAAGCCTTACAAAAGGTACTTCTTGCAACCTTTCTGGAAGTCCTGTTTTCCTAAAAAAAAAACCATTATCATACGGTGGGATCCTGGCAAGAAATAGGGACTTTCAGAAACATATTTTTTCTAAAATTAGGAAATATTTTATGTCTGAATATTTTAATTTGATGAACCTTAACTGTTTTAAAGTAGATTTTTTGATGATTATAAGAACGACAGTAAATTTATGATAAAGCTATATTTACATAATTCCTTTAATCCCCTTAATTTTGATGTCTTACTCATTTTCACATGAATTTATAATGTCTTAATCGCTACGAGCTAATACGATTATTTCACTTATTCCTTTGGCAAACATTCAAATAATTCTCCCTAATGTTTCCAAACTCTACACGGATCTCAAAATGCCAACATCGACCAAAAGAGGGCACAATTCATTATAAAGCGTTTCAAAATAAATTTTGAAGGACGTTGAAAATTACGAGAACGTCTAAGGTTTTTACTGCACTCAAAATATTAAAACGTTCCAATTATTTTATCATAGGGTAAGAGAGTAAAATTGTTTTATAACTTAAGAGCTTCAAGTTTTACTCTCGTAATTTGACTAATAATGTTCAAAACGTGTCGTTTATTTAATAGCTAGGAAGAGATTGGGGAAAACGTTGTTAAATACAATTTGGTTTTTTTCATTTTGGGGCTTCTTTATCTATTCAAACAATAATTTAGTGTTTTTTTTACTTTCTTTCAACCCCTTGTAGTGGAAAGTAAAATTATTTAAAGGGTAGTTTACTCATGAATGATTAGGTTCCCATCTCCATATGTCCTTTTTCTTTAAGGGATGTTATTTTTTTAGCACCGCGTCTTACTACCTGCTCAGATTATACGCCTATATATACTAATTACATTAATGGGTTTGGGATTAGGAAGGCCTAATTTAGAGGAAATTCACCCACGTTTAGGTAGAGTGGAAAACCATTTAGGAAAAAACCACCCTCAGTGCACCCGACTGGGTTTGAACCCTGATCTCCCCGTATTCGGCAGTCTAGTCCAACACGAAATTAGCGCGTTAGACCAAGTGGCCACCGAAGCGGGTGATATGATATTTATATGTGGCTATAACTGTATTTAACAACGATAACAACTATCTATTTAATCCACCAGGGAAGAATAATAGTATCTACTAGAATGTTGTCCCATTCTTATAATTACTAGATATATATATTTTTTTTTAGGATTTGGTACTTGAATCCTCGAATATTCTTAAGGATTCGAGGCTTTCCATCCTTACTATATATTTCAATTATAATTGAATCTGTATTATAGGCAAATGGTGTACTAACAACTTATTTCCCTGGTGTTCAAAACATTTTGTCCAACCCTTGTAGATCACCACTGACCGTTCAATGGTCGAGCTTGTGAACGGTGTATCGACCTCATGTCTTGTAAATCTATAAGAAACCCTGAGATGTATGCAAATCGCCGCGCGGCTATGTATGACATATTGTATTGAAAACTATCTCACGGCGATCCATCGCAATTTTAACTCTCTTTTTTATTCAGAGATGATTTTTATTCAAAAGATTGTTATTTAAGGGGCCTGCCTCGCTCGGTAAGTGAGAAATGCCGCGCAGACGTTCAGCTCAAATGCAATATTCAACTATTAGGTGCAATTGTTTAAAATATAGTCCATGCCAAAATAAAGTTGAAAATTTCCAATAGGGCTATTTTTTCTTAGCAACCATATTTGAGTTTTATTAATAGAAATAAATATGTAAAAATATGAATAGTTCATTTTCAACGTCTTATAATCATACTTGCAGAGCTATGAGACTAGGATTGATGTAAAAGGGCTCTAAGAGTCAAATATGATTTCAATAAAAAAAATTATTTTCAGAAATCTTCAACAAAATAGCAAACATATCAGCAGAACCTCATTTAACCTCTCTGATCTAAAAAGCTATGATTTTAACATTAATAACCAAGATTTCAATATTTTAAACTCATAACTAAGAATCAATAAAAATCAGAAATATACGCTATCAACAAAAGATTAAGTCAACAGCCCAGTTTACCTACTAAATGATTTTAAATACCAATCTATCGAATTTAACCAGGAATTCGAATAAACTAAAATGAACAAGTAAACTCTCATATTTA
Organism: Timema genevievae; assembly: GCA_902155825.1. Lineage (NCBI taxonomy): Eukaryota > Metazoa > Arthropoda > Insecta > Phasmatodea > Timematidae > Timema > Timema genevievae. The sequence continues at coordinate 32,506 of CABFWO010006126.1, forward strand.
ATGGTCTAGCAAAAATCTAAGTGAATGAATTATTCAACCTAAAAGGAACCATTTATTAATACTAAGTTTATTTCAATACTTAAAGTATTATGCCATAAGGGCCAACACATTCTTTCTAACATTTGAAACCGTACGTCATTACGTATGTTTTAAGATTAAGTCCATAATCCTTGAAAAAAACTCATATAAATTATAAAGGCCATAGTGAAATAACTATATATATCTTTAACCGGTAAAATCCAAGAATACTCAGAATACCCAAGTTCGTATTATTTACAAAGGGTAAAATCAACCCTAGTATTCATATACGTGTTAACGAGCCTAAAACTGGAATTGGCTATCGATAATACATCTAATTTCTCAATACACATTTTTGAAATTTAATATTTAAATTGGTTTTGAACGAAAATAGTGATGATTAAGTTTCAGGTTTTAAATCCAAAATAATCCACATTATGAAAATCAAATTTTCTAATATTAAAAAAAAATGTTGAAAAGGTTCAAAAGAGAAATTAATTTCAACTTAGTTTTATCCATAATCAATTTTGAAACGAAAGATTAAATATATATATATCTCGAAAAAAAATTTAGATAAGAAAGGCCGAAAGAGAATTTTAAAAGGCTTACATTTTCCTGGACAAGAATTGTCCTCTATGAGAATTAAAATGAGAGTAAAGTACATGGGAAAAATCATCAATTTATATTTAATCTGCAGCTCATCTTGAAACGTAACAGAAAAGAAAAAGGGAGGGGGGGAAGGAGCACGAATGGAGAGAGAGAGAGAGAGAGAGGTGATGAGTATGTGACGCGCCCTGGTCTGCCTTCTATTTATTCTGGAAGCCCCTAGAATCCTAAGTCACGGTCACCTAGACCAATTCGGAAAAGAGTAGTCTTTTCGAGGTCTTTTGAAGGCGTGGCAGTGGACGAGCTTGGAACTAACTCCGTATCCCAGCAACTCGTTTAGTCAGCAGGGCTAGTTGATGGAGCTTGGACGTGTTCTATTTTGCCGGTCATCATGTTGTTGTTGAGGCTATATGGTGCGGAATTTTTGGTCAATTGCTGGCAGAGGTGAGTAATATTAACCATAATTAAATGATTTATATGTAATGTTTATGTTATTGTTTCTTGTAATTTTGATGATGTTACAATAATAAATAGGTCACATCTTAACTTGATGCACTTAAGGACTCTAAGCACTATCAAACTTAGACTCCAATGTGTGTAATATAAAGAGAGGGATGAAAATGAGCAAGTCATCATATGAGGCCTTATGTTTATCTGTTAATAAAATTATATCTTGTCCGCTGACGAGTATAAACACTCACTATACTATCTGCGTCTGAGCAGCATTGGTTTGTATTTCAAAAATACCTTATCTTCTTCCTTTTTCTAGATATACATTTGCTTCCATGGACCTTTTTAATCTACCTCCTGGCAGGAAGATTCCTACTGGACATTTTCGTGAATAGATCAAATATCCTGAGCTGTAGACGGTTAAAAATAATTGATTTACAAACAAACTAACTCAAGATCAAAAATTAATTTTGTAACAGTTAAAAGACTTTATTTAGAATTATTTAATAATTCATGGTTTTAATTTCATTGTTCTATCCTTAAAACTCACCGAATAAAACGTGAATACAATTAACAAAGAGAATCCTATCTTGACCTCATGTGACGTCACATGTGGGCAAAGCCCTCAATTTCTAAAGACTTGATCTGAAATACAGTTTTTCGGAAGGATTATGGAAGGATTTTCGAACATGTATTTGAAATAATATAGCATTTCTTTTTGGTAAGTCTTGTTACACACAGGCCCTACAGTTTCTGGTCCTAGTGAGTGTGAATTTTAGGTATTACACCAACGGGATTTAAGTCTTTAACCTTTAACGATAATGGAATATACATTTATTTACTGTTCCTAAATATATTCCCTATAAACCATCAAACAAACCACCACTAACAATATGTTTCTATTTACCATGATCTCAGCTTATGTGAACTACATTTTGGCTACTAGCATAATCTTATTTCAACTCCCGAACCTTTGTCGTGTTCGAATGGCCTATTATATTCTATCTACTCCTTCAAATTTAGTGAAGACTTGAGGAGAAAGAAGGAAAGCCGCGCGCAAGCGCATGAATCTCCCCACCATAGATAACTCTTCTAACGTAGAGAAGTGAACATCACGGGATCGACTCCCACCACTCTACTAAACTGGAATGACACATGGGGAAATAAGACTTCTCCTTCCACGCCCCTCCTTCTCCCGCTACTTTGATCATATAAATTTGGGTGTCCAGCCTACTAACTGCAACTTACTATCCAATCAACGACCGAAGAAGACACGCTACTACGTTTGATTGTAGTCACCTGCTGCTCAACGCTTATCTGACGTATGTGAGTATGCTATTAATGGTCACGCCGTTTAGGTGAAGAAATACCTTTTGGGAATAATAGGTCTCCTTCTGGAAAAGTTTTAGTCACTCGACGTCTTCTTGGACGTGTTAGAATAGGGTTTAAATTTTGTCCTGTTGGATGGCAGGTCCTTTGCCTGTCAATTTATTTAAAAGCCATTTATAATTTAATAATTATATTTGTTTAGGAGCACTCAGGGCATTGCATAATGTTTCTGGGATGTGGAACTCACTGGAAGATTATATTTTTTAAGAAACTTAGCTTAATTACTTGCAATAGAACATGTATAAGCTGTAAATTAATGTAATATCTGTTTTTAGTCCTTGGGAGCCAGTGTATATATTTTCTAGCATAACAATTTATAAACATTTGTGTCCTAATGCTTTGTATTATTTCCTGTGGCAGTTGAGGTCTAGGTAACATTTTTTGTTGCAGGATGGTCCTACCATTATTACTGTAGGGGGATTTGACCACTATTATGACTTGGAACAGTGGGGATAGCTCATACCTATATAACTATTGATGATAGTTGGTTCCAACAGTCTATTGTCTCGCCCCCTCAGTGCAAATACAACGTTTAGGTGGATTTGTACACCCTGTATTTTCTTGGTCTCCTGGATTTTGTACGTCCAAGTATGTGCTTTAATTACTTTTACGTAATAAGGATTGTTAGGGCATCTCTAATGGGGTTGTGTTACTCAACTTCCACTAAGAATAGACTTAATTACCTGGGTGCGTTGTGTGTGGCCTTTCGATATAATAGTAGATAATATCCTTCACGATTAAAGTGCTTTCCTGACACAGAATATTTATTTCAACTGCAGTCCCTTTTGGTTATTAATATAATTATTATATTAATTACTATAATGTTGAGACCAGTGGTTTGGATATTCTTTTTGTTTTATTATTGTTACAAAATCTTTTATTTCTTGACGAAACTAATTAAAGTATTTGTTTTTTTGAAAGATGTCACTTATATCGACCCATTTAAAGGAGGCAAGCAACTAGTTCTCTGCTTTGTTATATTCACAAAAATAATCAACGGGTTTGGTTATAAACTTACATTAGGCGTGTTTTCACGGTTGACCTGGTATCGATTGTTAACGAAATGTTTACGACGGAGACGATACCAGAGCTTGGTTTGGTAACGCTTTCCTTGACCAGACTAAACAGTATGGTTACAACCAATGAGCCGAGAATTTGTGCACCCATTTCAAAACAACAGCTCTTCTTATGTTAGATTTAAACGAGTATAACTTCGTAGTTAATGGATTTTAAGTTTTTGTAAATTAAAATGGACAACAATTATTAGCTAGAAATATATAGCAGTAAGTAGGTACTTGAAAACCCTTTAGTTATGGGTAAAATAAAAAGAACACTATATGATCTAGGTCTATTGAATATTACATACGTAATTCGTTTTTTAAAGTTTTTTTTGGGAAGATATCTTTAGCTCTATATGTTGTGTAAATATTAGGAGTAGTTAAAATAAGCACCAATCTAACTAAGAATAAAGTTAAATATCTAATTTTGCGTTGATTTTCAATACATAAAGTAGGATTACAAAAAATTCACCTACCAGCTTTTAGATCTATTCCACCCCAACCACAATTTTTTTTTAAAAAAGAAAAACATCTCAAAATTGTTTTCGCGCTTCAACTTGGTCAGAACCACTTGGTCGTAAACCCTCGATACCAAGACGTGACCAAGTCAAACGCGAAAACTCGCCTATTGTTTATTTAGAATAATTTAAATTCACTGTCTCTATTTGTATCTCCCTGTTTGATTGCCGTGCGTTCCGTCACTACATTGTGTTGTTATTGAACGGTGCTACGTCTGGGAATGTTGTGGTAGAGTGAGGTTGTCTTTATAAGGGTAACCAGGGAACGCATATCGCGGTCATCCTTGATCAATCTTTGGACTAGGGTTGATAGCGTGTCTACTGCCCCGCTAGTGGCGCTACTAGTGAGTGGAATGTAGCATTACTGTCATAAATTAATTTAGTTTGTAAGCCGTGCGCTGATGTGGATGTATTTGTAGAAATCACACTTTGATTTCTCTGGTATTAGCTTGATTATAATTTTTTTTTGTGAACGTTTCATTTAAGGCAAACAAATCTAAATTAATTAATTGACAGAAAATGCAATGAAACTTTAGCAACTTTTTAATCCGTTAAATATTAAACCCTTAAATAAGTATTTATTTTATTTGAGTATTTAAGGTTAACTTTATAAACCGACTGTTTACACGACTTATAAAATAACTTGAATCTAGAACAGACACAACAACCATCCCCCGGACGTTAATTCATCACTGTGAAAGTTTAAACCCACATTTCACCAATGATACATTTATCCGGCCATGTCGGGAATCAAATTCGTGACCTTTAGCTGAGTATAAAGAAACCCTACCGACTAAGCTAAAATGCCGGATTTTAAATATGTATTAATAAACATAATAGTCTTTGGCATACTTTAATAAATCACTTTGAAGGACCTTTTTATTTCGATTAATTTAAATGCACAGAATTGAAATATTATTTCTACCATTTGAAAAATGTATTCATCAAACTCATTCCTTTGTTTAAATAAACATCTGAAACTGAATGATAGATATTTAAAAAATAAAAAAATCACTCACAAACAAAATCAAAGTTAAAAAAACAACAGTTTTAGCTTTTTGTAATTGATTGCAAAACGTTTTGAAAAGGAATACGAAATGAAACGAAATTATTTCCAACGAATATTAAAGAGACAATAAACCTGTTTGAATGATTACTTGTTGTAAAATTAGTTTGACAACCTAATCGTAAAATTAATGGTCCGGTCTTGATTTAAAAAGCTCCTAATAATCTTTTTAGTATGAATCTGGTACACCCGGGGACATAAAATGCAAGTAAATTGTGCAATTTATATGTAATAGCCCATATAAAAAATATATATAGGTTTTACACAAGGGAGATATGTAATAAAAATATTTTAGTCCCTTTTGAGATATACAAAAAAAGATGTATTAATGAATAAAAAAATATAACATTAAAGGGTGTTTGTATAATTATATTGCGATCAAAAATTAGGACATTACGACCAATAAGCTGTATTTGATGAGTGTTATCAGTGTAAGCAGAGCTTGTTAAAACTGTTCCTGTGATATGTTCTCCTCCAATCTGTCCCCATTTGACCAGGGTAGTTAGAACTAATTAAAACTATAACTGCTATATGTTATCACCCACCTTGTCCCATTTGACAATTCATACATAAAAATATATTGTCCCTTGACACCTGACCAATGAGTGTTATACGGATTGATGGTAGCATACTCTTATGGATACAGATTAAACTATTTCTGCCTACCCTGACAACACAAAGGCTAATAACGGCTCAATGTAAGGGCTGGAATTAAGGAGGGTATATTTAGAGAAATTTCACCTGCATAAGCATAAAGAGAGAGAATGAAACACAAAGTTGTGGAAAATACACAGTGATAGCAAATATACAGTAGTAGGAAATATACAGTGGTAGGAAATATACAGTGGTAGGAAATATACAGTGGTAGGAAATATACAGTGGT
>CABFWO010006127.1:0-31621 GCA_902155825.1 Timema genevievae
ATTGCAGGTGTTGTCCTTGTGCCTTGATCCCGTATTGCACGGATAGCTGTAAGAACATCAACCATTACTGTCCCAGCTGTGGGGCGTTCTTGGGGACTCACCACAACTAGTCCTCCTCCGCCATATCCGAGAGCTGACATGTACATTACATGTCCACACTTTGCAGCATCTTGAACTTAACTGTGGACCATGTACTTGGATAAAGATTATTGATCACAAATGTTTACTTTTTACTATTTTAATAACAATCAAGTGTTAGTTTATAGTTTAGAAATAAATCAAAGTAGTATGGAAATGCTCAGAACTTAGAAACGCTTGGTAAAGTTCTCAAGACACCATGTTCGAGGGTTCAAACCCAGCCGAGGTTGACAGAATTATTTAGAATGATAAAAAATCTGTAGCACAACTTCCTTCGAAGGGGAAGTAAAGCCATTGGTCCCATGTCGATTGTAGCATGTAAAGGATCCCTGGAATGTATGTGGAAATACCTCTCCCGGCACAATTGGTAGGCTCTTTCATGCTCGCTCACATGAATTCAACGGGGACCATCACATTTCTTTAACTCCCCTAGTACTTGGGATTTCTACCAGATGGTATAGGCAGCACTAACCAGCTGAAAGGCTGAGTGCATGACCAGTAGCGGATGATGTTCGAAACCCGGTTGGGTCTTCTGAGGTTGTTTCTCCCTCAATTAAACTTATTTCCCAATTCATCTCTACGTAGACACGGGTACATTTCCTATCAATTCTACCTTCCTCGTCCTTACCACATCAACTTAACTAATCTGTATGTGTATATCTCTATCGGATGGTGAGATATGGCGAGAAACAAACAAATCCATCGCAAAGTTTACTTTAAACAGCTACACAGCTTTCAGCAAATTAAATTGGTCTTGACTGGTGTGTTTGTAATAGTTTACAAGATCTTTATTACTTTCTAGACCATTCCGTGTAAAATATTTTGATTTAATAAAACCTGGGCGGTTGAACATTGTTTTTTAAACAAAAAGGTATCAAACTTTTTTTAAAATAGAGAAGGTCATTCGTATGATGTAAATAACATGTATTTTTAATAAAATTGACATTATTTGATTTTTATTGTAAAATAATAACTATTAAGAAGCTAAAATACTTGTTTTGATTTATATCTCAATGGTTGTCAATGTATGTCATGTAATGAGAATGGAAAAGAGAGGATGCTGAAGAAAATGTTGGAAATTAAGTAAGTAGGAAAAAGACCGCAAGGGAGGCCAAGAAAGAGATGGGAGGAGCAGATAACAGAAAGTGTTCAAGTGAGAGGAGAAGAATGGAAGAGATTAAAGAAGGAAGAGTGGTGGAAGGATAAAGGAAGGTGGAAGCATTTTACTAAACTGACCCGGCCACAGGTTGGATGATGATGGTTGTCAATGATATATAAGCTTCGTTACAAATTTTAAGATTCTTTGACATTTAAAATTGCCTAGTACTTTTAATATCGGACAGATTGAATGTTTTAGTAAAGCTGATATGATTTTTAAATATCATAAATACATGTATTATTAATTAAATGATAGATAATAACACTTAAATCAAGCTTCATCAAAAATCAACAATCCAGAGGTTGGTCTGATGTGAGTTTTATTAATACAACGCTGGTCAAGTTGTTGTGCTGCAGATTTTTACCACTCAAAAAAAAATCTTTTGAGCTCGGTAAGGTTTGAACTCACGAACATCGGGTCTTGAGATTAGCACTTTACCTCAAGACCCCAAGGTCGACCATATCTAATCAAAGTCAGTTATATATTTTATATGGCAAGTAAAATAAATCACTATACAGTAGAAATATTTACAAAGTGTTCATGTCTCTGAGGTTAAAAAATAATGTTCATCTTAGTCATAAAAAGAGAAATAAAACATCAATGATAAAATAACATGAACTGCATAGCTAAAGAAAGTTCTGGGTTTGTTTTAAAAAGCAAAGTTTTGGGTTCAAATTTTGTTGGCTTGGAACAAAGAAAGTTTGCAAAGTTTTCTATATTACCATTGCATATTCATTCCTAAGAAATTTGTCAGTGCGCCTTCACGGTGAGCTAAGAATAGGTGAGTGGTATCCAGGTGAGGATATTTCTCAATTTCATCTCCATCGCCACATGTGTGTGAACATTATTTCTAGCAATGACTACATTCAAAACTTTGTGAATATATCGACTGAAGTTTAAAATGACTTTCCACTATTGTCTCATAAAAATATTACCTGAACTGAACCATCTTTGTGATCCTTATCATTGACTGGTAGACACTTTAATATACTGTTTAAATATTATAATTAATATCCTATAGTATTTTTATATAGAAGTATTCATTTACTCAAATGTAAAACCACAATACTTTAAAATTAATATTTAAGGATAGTCTATAATATTTGTTTATTTTTATATCTTAAGAATTTTACTAAATTATTGTCAGAAAATATAGTAGTCAATGCAAAAAAAAACTTTCTTAAATTTTAACATAAAAGCGTTTTTGAATAAATATAGTTTGTTAGTGAGACCTTTAGTTTTCAAACGCGGCTTGAGTGGATAAAATGTATTGGGAAACCGAGTTATATAACTCCTTGACGCTTGGTACGTTGGCAATTTATCTAACAGATATGTATCTTGTGTTGCATAGCCGTAGGATGAAACCGTGAAAGATTAAATTGGAAGTTCTTCGTTTTAAATGGAAGTCATTATTAGATTTATTTTATGTTTTAGCTAGCTTGTTCTCAATAATAGTTATGGTGGGTTGTCAACCACCAGTCTTGGGACTCCTGGTTTGAATCCTGGTGATGCTGACGAGTATATTTATTGTACTATTTGTATACTGCTGACCAATTAGTAAACATCTAAGCGCTGAAACTGTTTACTTAACATTAAGCATAGTGTTCCAAGTCAAGTAAGCTTTCGACATGTAGTATGGTATAACATTTGGTTCAAGAAAGTGTACGCTAAATACTTCAATGAAAAAATAATCAAGGTTACTTAAAAATAATAAAATAATACATTAATTGGGACATTTTAGAGATGGCAGTATATAAAAGTGTGTTCACGCCAACATTGTTTTATGGACGTGGGTTTGTCAGGTGAAACACAAGAACAAGTTGAATGTGATTGTAATGAGGTATCTAAGAAATGTTTGTGGGAAAACTCATATATACAAAGTCAGTAACGAATGGGTGCTGAAGGAGTGCGGTTTGAAAGAGAACCCAATAGGTCGATGTGAAAGAAGCGTGTTATGTTGGTTTAGGGATGTTGAGAGGATGAGTGTGGATCCAGTTACGATGCAAATATATGAAGGTAGAGTGTGTGGATCAAAAGGAAGGGGTGGGCCATGTAAGATGAGGTCAAATGTTGTATATTATGAATGTGTGAAAAAGAGAAACATTACGAGTTTTAAGAATAAAAAAGTGACCTGGTGGAAATTATGTTGTAAATTATGAATTTAAAAAAATTAAGCATTAAAATTTCTCTTGACTATTTCCATTTATAATGTTTAATTTTTTTCATTCATAATTTTATTATATATATATATTAAATGCAATACATTATATACAATAATTTGAAATAACATTGGTTTTCCTCAGACTTGAAGATGGTGAAAAATCACCGAAACATGTCATTATCGTAGAAGGAAATTATATAAAATAAGGAGAAGACAATAAAAATAATAAACAAGACGATAAGACCTTACTATCAATTAATATTATTAATGTTAGTTTATAGATAGTAATAAATCTATTAAAGAGGGGAAGCTTCAGATCACATGACTTGACCTATGGACACATGATAGTAGATCTAGACAGAAATTACTGTCCGATATATCGATTCGTAATAAATGTGGGGTATAGCTACTCTTCTTCTGGCGGGTTCTTGCAGTGTTGCTATCCGTGTGTGGAGTGGAGGATGGAACATGGACGGTGACCTTGGAACACTCTAGCAGCGCTGTCGTTGTCGTTGTTTTTGTTGTGGTTTTGCAGTAACAATGTCAATTCACTATTCTGTCAGAGCTTTTGATAACATTCGCGAATACAGGGCGGAAAAAGAGCGCTTGTTTTCCGAACAAAGAAAAGGTTACTGGTTATCCGTGAACGAACCGGTTGAACGATGCTCGTTGTCTAGATGTTCTGTTCAAGAGTCCGCCCAAAATACAGATAGCTACGATCAGAAGGGGGGGGGGGGAATTNACAGATAGCTACGATCAGAAGGGGGGGGGGGGAATTTGGGGGCTCAACTTTCAAACCTCTTACAAATTGATTATTAACTATGTATTTCTCAGTAATTTAAGTTAAAACCAACTAATTTTATATATCTGAAACTACGGGCGCCATTAATGGGCGATAAGCCCCCCCTTATCACTCTGCAATATTTATTTTGTGTGGTTAATTTTTATGAATAAATCAAACTGTGTATTTGGGATTTGGCTGCAATTTTCTACTTATTAATAACTTTGAATCGTCAATCTAGTGTTAACAGATAAAAATGATAAAATGTAGATTTCCCCCTAATCCCTGTTCAACAACTTTATTTTAATTTTGTTCTGTTCAATAAACTAGTGTAAAATATTACGTTTCTTTTCAATGGGTTCAGCTACAATTACATTTTATTTTTGGTTAATTATTCAGGAACTTCTTTTGCAAAAATTGGTTCGTGAAACTCATATCTCGGAATTACGTTCAATTGCTCTAAAATTCCCTCCCACGAGGTTACATTCCGGAAATGTTCTCTCGATAGAAGGGGGTGGTGCCACCCCCAGTGGTTGGAACTCCAATCCACCCCCCATTTAGAAAACCTACATAGACGCCCTTGTCTGAAACAAGCATTCCTTATTTTCTTTTAATCAAATTTCAATCTTTTAATCTAATAGTTTTACATTTCTAGTGAGGGGTAAAGAAGTTTTATTCAAGGGGGAGGAATTATTAGTTAAATTTTAAGGGTCAAACTAAATTTATTTTGTCCTATCGGGTTTCTTCCTGCCCATCGTGTAATGTTCCTCATGGATGAAGTTATAATTTAACCACCATTTACTAATTATGACTATGCATTTATCAAGTTTGACTAAAACTCTTTGAAAGGGAATTTTTCACGTCATATTTGGCATATTTTGACACATTTTTTTACTTTTAATGTCACATTCCCCTTTTGACATTTTTATTGGGAATATAGGAGCTATGAAACACATAAAAATGTATCTTATTTGAAGATCACACACAGTCAATTTGGTAGAAATTGGTTGGAATGAATATTTCTAAACTTGTAAGCTTTAATCAAACCTATCTTATCCTTGTCCATGTCTTAGTACAAGTTTGGGATGCTTGTTAAAATAATATACAATATTGAGATAGGGTGGAGTGAGATATAACTTGAGAGGGAATGTGCCTGCATTTGAATGGTGGAAGAGGGGGTAGCTACTAAGTAAAACCAACCCTTAGCACACCCAGACGGAATTATATCTCCGATACTCCTCGTAACACGAAAAAGACCAAGATAGCTTGACATTTACACCACCAGAGCACCAATGTGAATAGTGGACAACGTATGAAGGTAGAACTACCCTCAATACATGAGTACGGCCCGGGTTCGATTCGCTTGCCCACCGATGTTGCTTTGTTGTTTGTATTTGGCGGATGGATCTTTATTGGCTGACGTCCAGAGCTGATATTTGCCACCTGATAGTGCCCTGCACTACACAAACTTTGCAATCACTGACGCTGCTGATAGGTCGCAGTAATTTACAAGAATCGACGTATTATTTTTTAGTTATCTGAAGTATTTAACATGCACTTTCTGAATATATCAGCACATGAGAATTTCTATGAGCGAGATAGAACGGGTCTACCAATTTTGCTGGGAGACATTTTCACATACCTTCCAGGGTTATTTAACAAGCCACAATCCACACGGGTCCGACGTCTTTACTTCTACTCCGAAATAAGTTGTGCTACGGATTTTTATAGCTCAAGAAAAACACGTCGACCCTCGCTGGGTTTGAACCCACGAACATCCGGTCCTGAGGCCAGCACTTTACCCCAAGATCGCCGAGGTTGGCAATAATCGTTGTGCAGTCACTTAGCTTTATAGTAATACATTTGTTAGAGTTAGTTTACAAGAATTTTCCGAGAAAAGGTTATAAGAACGTGACTTACAAACTAACTTAATTCTAGGGTATACACAACAATCAGTCCCTTAGCCACTAACTCGACAATGGGAAAGAGAACTGTATTGATTGGGTTTTATCCGATGATACATTTTTGGCCCTGCCGGGAACCGAATCAGGATCCCTTAGCTCATAAGAAAGACAGACAGCTTTCGATGGCTGTGTGGTTTAGGGCGCTGCTCTCACAGTGGACTAGACTACCGATGACGGGGAGATCGCGGTTCGAATCACAGTAGGATGTATAGAGGTGTTTTCGAAAATCGTTTTCCACTCTCCCTCCAGGTAAATGCGGGTACACTTCCTATAAATATAACCTTCTTAATCCCTGAAACCATTAGCGTGATTAGTACACAAGTACTGAACGGGTGATAAGACGCGGTGCTTGTAGAACCTAGTATAGTCTGTTCCCCTCAGGATTGTTCCATCCTGCTTTGAATCCCGCACGTGTTGGGGAGACAGCGGACTGACCTTACTCACGTGTTGGTGGAGAGAGAGGACTGACCTTACTCACGTGTTGATGGAGACAGAGGACTGACCTTACTCACGTGTTGGTGGAGAGAGAGGACTGACCTTACTCACGTGTTGGTGGACACAGAGGACTGACCTTACTCACGTGTTGGTGGACACAGAGGACTGACCTTACTCACGTGTTGGGGAAACTCCCTCGGACCAAAGACCACACACTCTAGGGATTGTCAACCGTTTGGTTGGTCGCGACGGTGAAGACGGAATAAAACCAAGTGAGGTTTAATTCTGTACGGGACAGTTTTGTCTTGATTTCCCGTACAGTTTAAGGTGGGACGGAAGGGGATGTGAGGGAAGACAGTGTTTTTGCAGTTTTTATGGTGAAACTTTTTTTTGCCATAATAAATCTAATATTGCTCCAGTACAAACATAGTATTTAATTTTCATCAAAATTTCTTGAATATTTGTCAAGGCTCTTTTAGAATTTAATGACAACTTTTTATCTTCATTTAAAAAGTTTGTTATATAATACCAGCTTATTCATGACCGATATTAAGGAACTGTTGATATAAACACATGAATAAACTTAAACTCTATATCTGTACTGAAGCAATATTTTATTTATTTTGGCCAAAATATATATATATATATGCTAACTCTAATTTATTTGACATTTTCAGCATATGGGGTAGTTTAATAAAGATCCTTAAGTTAGGTATGAATAAAGCACAAACTAGAAAAAATGAACAAGGGATAAGCTTTGAATTATTCATATATTTCCTTCTAAAATTCGAATTAAATGTTAATTTTTATCATTGATTTAAATATATTAATTTCATGAGGATTAGTGGTGGGGTTGAATTATCCAATTTTCCAAATTAACCAATGTCTAATCATCCAAATCCTACTGTACATGCTTTATTTAATATATATATATATACATGTACTGAAAAACCAGTCGTTTCTAGTTTGCGATTCAATCATCGCGGGGCAACAAACATTTCTGTGAATTCTTCGCCACTCAAGATAATTCTGTCTGCTATCTATTTATGGTGAACCTGTAAATCAAGTTTTACTCCTACATCGATATAATATTAATTACTAATCGAGTTGACCTCCATTTTATCAACACATCATTGAAAACAATATTATCTTTAATAGCTTATCAATATTCATGATGAAATCTTTTATCTAATTTATTTTTAGATATAATCCTTTATTGAATATATTGTGTTTTATATTGTGTAACAAGTTTCTTGTAAACAAGTGAGTTTATTAATGAGTTAATTTAAGATAAATCTGAATAAAAACCCAGTTCTATTGTAAATGTCAATCAATGCTTCAGATTTGATTTCTAGGAATGAATCAATATAATTTTTAGAATAGATTTCTTATTAATCCACGTGGCTTCTATTCATTCGTGGAACGTTTGTGTGTGTGTGTGTATGTGTATGTGTGTGTGTGTATGTGTGTATGTGTGTACGTATGTATGTACGTAGGTTTGCCCAGAGATAATTTAGTACTTCTCAATGAGCTAAAAAGCTGAAATTTGGTTAAATGGTAGGGGAGCCATTCATGGGGTGTACAAAACTTTCAAATTTGAATAATGATATAGAATAAAAAATATAAAAAAGAAAATCGTTATTTATTTAATCCTTTTAATCCGTCAACATGTATTTATTTATTAATTCGAGGTATTTATCATGCTATTTCTGAACCGACTGATTATATCAGCACACGAGAGTTTCTATGAGCGAGAGTGAAAGGTTCTGCCAATTTTGCCGTGAAAGATATTTTCATATGCTTTTCAGGGATCTTTAACAAGCCACCATCGACATGGGACCGACGGCTTTACTTTCCCTCCGAAGGAAGTTGTCCTGATGATTTTTATCGCTCAACAAAAATTCGCTGAGCCCGGTTGGGTTTGAACCCACGAACATCGGGTCATGAGACGAGCACTCTACATCAAGAAACCGAAGTCAACCTGGTCATAAAAGTTGCACTCTAAATGCAGGAATAAACTAGAAGAGAAATTATAATGACAAATCTAGAGAGAATATGCAGATTAAAATGTTTTCATAATTTTGTTTGTTGTTTCGTCTTCACATTAGTAAATTAAAAAGTGTTTCTTTGGCAAATAAAAATCACTCTGGTAGCGTTCAGCATGTTCATTTAATTCAAGTTTACATTTACATAAATATCGTGTTTTTTTTAAGTATCCAGCCGATTATTTCGAAAAGTATGCTGTATACGAAAAAAAAGTCGAACAAAGTTGGGTGGCTTTTAGGAGGAAAGAGAATAGCAATAATTATTTTGATATGGTCAACGTTTTTAAAGTTATTTCAAACATAAACTTTGTAAACTTCATTAATTTTGAACAAAATCGTTAGAGCTATTTTAAGAAATGTTTGAATTTTCAAAAATCAGTCATGAGTCAACAAACAATTCAAAGGAAAAAAAATTACGATTTAGGGGGAGTTTAAGTATTACATTAGCAATCTTTTGGCCCTTTTGAACCCCCTCCCCCCATTTGTAAGTAAAAATAAGTAAAGGGCCTGCACCCTATACCCCCCGTTTTGCTTACGTTATATTTGTAGACATTTTTAGTAATTTTTTCACAGGAATATTCATTATTTTTTATGCAATTTAGAAATTGCTGTTGATTATTAACGTCAAAGTGTAAATTAATTATGTGAAATATTCACAATAGGCACTGCTGTAAAATTAATTTAAATTTATTGTACTAAACAAGTAAAAGTTTTTTAAATAAGTTATAAGATTATATACAAACTATTATTTTAATTTAATTTTAATTATAAACAAGGTATTATTAGTAGATACATGATATATTTAATTATATAAAACTCTGAACCACTTTTCTCTGATGACCACGGGCTTCGAATCCTCGTCCAGACACTTTTTATAATTATGTGTCAATTTGGGGTGGCTGGGTCCCTCTGCCATTCTTGCCAGTATTTGTCTTATGCAAGTACTGTTCTGACCTCCCCCCCTAACCCCTTGTTAAGCAAAGATTGAAACCCCCTCCCCCTTAGGCTCTCGGAGGAATGACCCACCATATCACGTCTAAGTACAGAGCTCACACAATTCCAACAAACTGTTTTGACTGCAGTCTCGGGTACCAGGGGTTCAGGAACATACAACGTCAAGGCACATCAGAATATCAAGGCCGAGAACAGTGGCGTAACACCCAGGCCCGCAGCAGGGGGGCCCAATAGTACAAGGGGCCCCGTGAAAGGGAAATTTAAATTACTATAAATTTGGTGGAAATGATTGTAATTAAATAACTTATGTCCTGATTATTGACCATTTAGATAGTTGAATATGTTTATCAAATTATACCTAGGCTATAGCATTATTTCAATTATTTCATTCGGTTTTAAATAGCGCAGATTAAAATAAAAATCTTCATACAGTCAAGCTGACTGACTGATTGACTGATGACGTTCCAAACACAAAACCGAGGATAAAGCAGTCATTATAAGGTGTGATTACTAAATTAGTAATTATTTAGAGCTATTAATGATTCCTTATAACATTTATTAAGGTGTTAAATGACTTGGAAAAGGGGGCCCGAAAATAAATCTTGTGAGGGCCCCCTTCTTAATCTGTTACGCCACTGTACCAAGAATGTTCACAATTACAATACTTTCTCTACATGAGAAATTTAAACTTGCCATTTAAGATATAATCTATCTTAACTAAAGAGACAAAGAAGCCATTTGTTGCAATTTAGATCTCTTCAACATGAGTCATAATATTATTTGCATTATCTATCATTGCAACTGACTCTCTTCTTTAGAAGTTCTGAAGTGACGTCAGAGGAAGTAAGTCACATGGTCGTGATGACGTCATGTTCTACAGCTAGCGACAGTGCTGTGCCAAGGCAGCGGTAGTTCAGTTCAGTCCGCCAGACGATACAGGCGTGGTTAGAGCGAGGACAGCTAACAACAACACGTCACAAGTTGAACTAGTCAAGGTCACATTCCTGCCGACAACATGGAGAAAGGGTATGACTGTCTTCGTTTAGAAATGTTTTAAAACTTTTAATACAGGTATTGACTCACTAATATACATTCACTACTTACTCAAATGTCCAGGGTTCAAACACTTTCTTCAAATTAACGAATATTTTATTTCAGACAGCTAACAAGGATATAAAAACAGGTTTTCAACCGGCCTTTTACTTCTATCTGGCTTTGGGTTTTATTAAATAAATGTCCTCCCCGCTACACTAATTAGTTTTTGTGCTTGCTAAGTGGTCATTCATTTAATTTAGTTGTTACTCTTCTCCGAGGACAGTTTAGTGTAAAGAACAGAAATTCCAACGCGCCACTCTCGTATTGGACTAGACTGCTGAAGACAGAGAGATCTGGGTTCGATCCCGGTTGGGTGTACTGAGGATGGTTTTCCGCTATCCTTCCACGCAAATGCAGGTGCATTTCCTCTAAATCAAGCTTTTCTAATCCCTAACCAATTAGTGTCATTAGTTCATAGGCGTATAACCCAAACATAAAGTAAGATGTGGTTCTAAAAAAACCCTCTATTTAAGTCTTGTTTTCTGTCGACGTTCCATTGAACTTTTTAAATGTTATGTTAATTCAAGTTGGTATTAGTTTTCTGGGATAGAAGATTGTACTGTCGAGAGTTAAAAAAAAAGATTCACTTTAATTTTTGTGGTATTTTCATATGGACTCTGGAATAATTATTTCCTGGTCATTTTAGTGTTGAAAATATAAACCAACCTTAAAAATTAGTGTCTAACCACCCCCTTACAATCCTTGTAACCACATTCGAACCAAAATTTCATGGCAAAATGTTTGTGCGCAATCTGAATGTTTTTTTTAACCACGGTACTAGATTTAATGTTTACCACCTATTTATAATCTTAGCTTGTATTTTTGATACTACTAACCATTTATGAGGCTGCCGGTTCATGTTTATTTAAACATAAAAAAAAAATATTTCTACTTATCAAAGCTAGGTTTAGTTTGCTGGGTGTATATTAAATTATAAAAGTTAATAGTTTAAAAGCTCGTAGTAAAGCTGGGGGGTTTTAGATAAGTAGATAAACTTGCAGGTGAGTAATCCACGGTACCGAAAGATAATCTGAGGGCTAAGCCCCGTCTACACACTCGATAACCAAATAATCTTTAATGAGCTTCAAGTCCTAATTACGTTTAATTTTGTGCACACAATAATATGAATCTTTAATCACGTGACATCTCACTCAAATAAAAAGTATAATACATTTTCTGATTAAAATCCTCCAAATAAAACTTATTTCATAAAATTTGATAAGCACAATCAACATTTTAAGTTTAATTTGTTTCTTAAAGTTATTAGTTAAATTGGCGATAGTTTTATGTATCAAAGCTTTCTTGGAATGTCAAGGGCTTAGGGGGTTATATTGGAGGAACTTGGTGAAAGGTAAATGCACTTGACCTGTTCGCCCCTGGCGGCAACCAAGTGCAACGCAGGTCTTATAAGAATTCTGGAAGGTAAAAAGTGTTTCCAGAATGCTCTTATACCAAACCCCTAGTAGGTATACCTCCAATCGTGACACTTATTTGATAGCTCTTATCTAGACACTAGTGTATCTACTTTCATGACTAGTGTTTCCTCAACATACACTTGTGTTTGTACAGTCCGTTTACTCTGAAATGTGACAATCTTAACGGACTGCACTATGAGCCTATCTAATCAGCTATACCAGGGACGGCGAAATTTTTCCGATCACAAGGCCACCTATTATTTACGTATATTAATTACAATTTCAAAATAAAAAATGTTTAATATTATGAAATGTGATGAATGACAAATCAAACTGTAATTTTTAAAAAATGCATACATTTGAAAGAAGAACAAAACAGAGTGTTCGGAAAATCAACGCCCAAAATTCACATACAATTTGTTTGAACCAAAAGTAATACAAAATTCCTATACGTTCACATTCGGCAAACTGTGCTAATACATTAAATTGTGTTCAAAGTTTTGGCGTACAGTGCCGGGAGAGCAAAGCTGTGCAAGCATGCGTGTACAACAAGTTGCATAGGAATTAGGAGCGCAGCACTGCAATTTTAATAATAGCAAGCACTTTCTGTGATGTAGGACCGTTAATGATGGCCCTCACATTTCTAGATGGACTGATGTGTTGTTTACTATTAATTGCGGTATGCTCTGCTGCCGTGCTCCAAGATCTAGTGACGTGCACTGCCGCACGCCTAATTCCTATGCAACCTGTTGTACACGCATGCTTGCACAGCTTTGCTCTCCAGGCGCTGTACGCCAAAACTTTTAGCACAATTTAATGGTATTAGCATAGTTTTCCAGATGTTAGTGTAGAGGGATTTTGTATTACTTTTGGTTCAAACAAACTGTATGTGCAGTTTGGGCCATGGGTTTCCTGTATATTAGAATGTTAAAGTGCGTTTTTTATACAAGATCACTTTCAACAATTTAAAGTAAAAATTTTGAAAGCAAATTAAAAAAAAGAAAAAATATTTATGTTAAATAAATTGATACATATGTTAAAATCAAGAATTTAAATAGAGCCTAATATTTTCCATATTTATTTGAAACCTGTATTTTGTCATACAATGTACCTACGAGTATTTATGTTCGGTTCATAACAAGATGCACTCAAGTATGAGGCAAGACGATTTCTAACCTTTGACTTCATAAAACTGGCTGTGATACGACATTGATTGACATGGCTGTCGAAATATTGAATTCAAAAAATTGTACAACGTTGGGAAAAAGTTTTATTTAATGTTTATTTTTTTCATGTCACGCGTGCCATATATTTGTCACCCCTGATCTATACCACAGAGTAAACGAGGGATACAATCAACAGTGCTAAATATAGTTTTTAAAATGTCTGTAGTTTATAGTTGGGAAAAGTTAAGTTCGTTACACTGGTGATTATTCTTGCCAACATAACGAAGAAATAAGAGAGATCCACTAGAAGCTGATATAATTACATCGACTTTATGGAGGATGCTGAACTTATATTTATTGAAAGTAGTCACACATTATTTAAGGTCATTAAATGTTTTTAGTTTCAAAGCAATTGTAAAATAAGATTTGCGCTAACCTCGTAAATATAACCCATTAAAAAGTTTTTGTCAGAAAAGATCTAGTTTCTTTATTTTAGTTTGTGTGTTGTTTATTTTAAATTTTACCATCTGGAAAGTGTTGTTTTGAGGCTGTGGTAGCCCGCCTACTTTAGACCTGTTTATTTCCATGGCTGTTAACATTTTCCTTGGCAACAAATAGTTTGTGGGCGGTGTGCTAAACTAAAACAATCCTATGTGTGTGAACTATCACTTTTTATAGCGATAATAAATCAAATTATTTCTTAAAAATGTTTTTAATGCTGACCATAAGATTTATTAGTCTATATTCTAGATTTCTAATCAATTATTAATTATTAATATTAATCACTGCTGAGCTACCTTATGAAAGTATCATACCAGCTTCAGTGATCGCATATTTTCAGGTGTCATTCTCACAATAAACTGTACTTTCGACTACGGGGAGATTGGGATTCGATTCTAGTCGGGTATACTGAGGGTGGTTTTTCCTAAATGGTTTCCCACTCTCCACGCAAATATTGGTACACTTCCTCTAAATCCAACCGTTCTCATCCATAGCCCATTAGTGTAATTAGTAAATATGCGTAAAACCTGAACAGGCAGTAAGACGCCGTGCTAAAACAAACCAAAGCAGTGATAGTTTTTAGTTAGTGTAAAGTTCATTTCCATCAGGATGGTTGGTTAGTTTCCATCAGGATGGTTGGTTTATCTCCATCAGGACGGATCTCCATCAGGACGGTTGGTTTATCTCCATCAGGACGGTTGGTTTATCTCCATCAGGACGGTTAGTGATGGCCGACATCAGTTAAATGCTGCTCTGAAGGTCACAAGGTTTCTACAATCTTCTCTCCTTTACCAACCAGCAAGTTAGTAAAGGATGAACAGAAGATGGTGGGTGACCTTCACAACATCCTACTGGTGCTTTGACCGGTCGAGTGGTCAGCGTCCCTGGCTACTGATCTAGAAGTCCAGGGTTCGATGCCTAGTGGTATTATAAAGTAGAACTGTCATCATAGTCTGGTTATTTAGGTTTAATATCTTCCCTTGCTCCACACCTTCATGATGATCATCATCATCATCATCTCATCGCGGCTATGACGTGTAGACAACCTCCAAATTACACCCTGGGTAACATAGAGCGACTAAAAGTCTACATACAGGGGCGACAAAACTATATACCATGTATCTCTCATGCTCACATATGACGAAAGTTAAAACAAACTTGTGCTTTCTAACAATCCCATATAGAACTCCTTTTTTAAATTCATATTAAACATGTCAAATTTAGTTAACTTGTTCTTTGAGCTTGTTCTTTGAGCTTGTTCTTTGAGCTTACAGATACCTAAAATATAGACGGTGGTAAATTCAAATGTTCGTGAACGATATAATATTTTATTTTTGTACACCAGTACATATATTTAATACACTGATTAAACAAGGATGAGGAAGCTAGAATAAAAGGAATGCACCCACATTACCGTGGAGGGAGAATGGTAAACCATTTAGTAAAAAAAGAAAACACCCCAGTACACCGGACCTGGATTCGAAACTCAATCTCCCCCATTATCGGCAGTCTAGTCTACTGCGAGAGCAGCGCCTTAGACCATGTGGCCACCGGTTTGTACACACTTGGTTCCATATTTTACGAGGTTTGCATGCACTGTGTGAGAATAATGTGTCGAGAAGAGCTAAACATATGTACACATGTGTGCGCGAGACTGCATTGGGCACTTGGAGAACTGACTGGATGATGGAGTGTATTGGGCACTTGGAGAACTGACTGGATGATGGAGTGTATTGGGCACACTGGAGAACTGACTGGATGATGGAGTGCATTGGGCACTTGGAGAGCTGACTGGATGATGGAGTGCATTGGGCACTTGGAGAACTGACTGGATGATGGAGTGCATTGGGCACTTGGAGAACTGACTGGATGATGGAGTGTATTGGGCACTTGGAGAACTGACTGGATGATGCAGTGAATTGGGCACTTGGAGAACTTTATCTGGCATTTCTAAAATAGACCACATCGTACTGTAATGTGTTAGTTTTGACAAGAGGTGTTGTAAATGGTGACAGCTGTTACCAAAATATACTTTGTACAATGATTATTATACTTCACATTTACCAGAATAATAACGAATCAATAAAAGTTGATACCCGCTTCGGTGGCCGCATAGTCTAAGGCACTACTCTCGCAGTAGACTAGACTGTCGCTGATGGGGAGATCCAGGTTCGAATCCTGGTTGGGTGTACTGAGGGTGGTTTTACCAGCATGGTTTTCCACTCTCCCTCTACGCAAATATGAGTACACTTCCTCTAAATATAACCTTTCCAATATCTAGTATCATTGGTGCAACTCGTACATACGCGTATAACCTGAACGGGTAGTAAGACGCGGTGATAAAATAAATCCTAGGACCTGATTTATTGGTCACGTGGTTTGAGATGTTAGGCTCGCACTAGATTGACTTGGGAGATCAAAGTTCAGCTGGGTACATTAAAATAAATCTAACACTAGTTTTTCCAATCCTTTCTTTACGCTAATGCGGCTGCACTTACTCTAAACGCTAATCTCTCCACCAGGCCTCCGATGGTGACCATAAATTCCTATCTGGTGAGTTCTCTTAGTTCTAATCACGAATTATTATTAATTTAGGAAAAATCACCCACAGTGCATTCAACCGGGGTCGAGCCTCGATCACCTCAGTCATCTGCAGTCTAGTCTATTGCGAGAGTAGCGCGTTAGACCATGCGGCCACATCATGTAGAGACCATAGTTACAATCATCTACGGTTCACTGAGCTACAGACCTGAAACTTGTTAGCAGGGACTGTAGGCACATGTTTTTTTAATTAGTACATGTCGGCGGCCGTGAACATGTCTATTAGCGCCACTGTACAAGTTTCCGCGTCCGAACAATATTTGAAAGAAAACTTTAATGTTGGTTACCAAGCAGCTTTCTCTTAATTATTATTACTATTATTATTAGCACCGCGTCTTACTACCCGTTCGGGTTATACGCATTTACGCTAATGTGTAGTGGTAGGGCGATTGTGAGATGAAATGGAGGACCTACAGTTTAACGTGGGATCCGAACCACAGTGGAGGCCTAGCATTCCACACATTCACAAGTTGTGATTAATACACGTCTTGTCAGAGGCGAAGGAACGGTTTGGCAATCAGATAAAACTGTGCCGGGACCGAGGATTGAACCCCGGACCCCCTCCACAGAAGTCCGACACCTTACCCTTAGACCGCCAGGTCACCTTACCCCTAGACCGCCAGGTCACCTTACCCCTAGACCACCAGGTCACCTTACCCCTAGAACACCAGGTCACCATTTTCTCTTAATATTATTGTGTAAGACGGTTTTACCATTCAGTTTCAATTTCAATAGCATTTATTTCCATCTTATACTTTCAAGGTCAAAAGATGTTTTTGGATACCTTTTTCTGTAAAATAAAACCTTGTTGGTTTGAAGGCAACTGTTGAGGTTATGCAATGAAACTCTGCCGCTATGGGAGATAAGGTTTCACGCGGAGGGTTATTGTAATACATGATTCTCTGCTACATTAAAAAAAAGTATCATTAATTCTGCTGTCAGCATGCAGAACATAATAAACCGCGAGTAAATATTTTTTATTCAGACGTTAGAGACAACCGCTAACTTTAAACAGCTGACTATCAACATATTTTATTTTCTAGTGGATCCAATCCTATATATTATTTCTGTTGTCAACATCCCTTTTTCTAAACTAATACAAATACTACAGCGATGAATAATATATCAGTGGATTGGATTTTTTTAACGACTTCTGACATAACATACTCGGTTTACGTTAAAACACATTGTTTGTTTAAAATTTAAGTTAAAAGAAAAAATCTAACAATATTTTTTATCATTTACCGAAAATAAACTCTCTTTGCTATTTTGTGTATACAACTTCGCTGAGTATTTAATTTCAACAACCCAACAAAAGACTAAAGCTTTTTTTTTGGGGGGGGGGAGAGGTTGAATGTGCGAAAATTTGGCAAGGGTTTACTGATAAACATATATTTTAGATAATTCTCCCGTGGATTTTTACAAATTATAACGCTGTGTTGTGGTACAATCCAATACATCGACACAAGCTTTACATTAACGGGTTATTACAAATCTCCTCACAACGGACAACGAGGCTGTCTGCTCGCTTCTAGCTCTACAGCGCATGCGCACTGATTTGAGATGGTTGAGTGTGAGATTTGATTGGAATTCCAGTGCCGAACATCTCGGGCAGAGCTGATGAAGTAGAGATTAACTTTAGCGAAACACCTCACACCAATTTTTATGACAAATTATAAACTTAAATGAAGAAATTTAATAAATAGGCTATATTTTAATCGGTAGATTCTTCAGATAAATAAATTAGAGAACCAGTTTAAAAGCAACGTTGTCAGCAAAGAATGTTTTCACGCATTTAATGAGTGGGCTCGGCTGAGTGCCACATTCAAAGACAGGTTTGGGCAATAATATCCCAACTCTTCTAAAAGTCTGACCTTGACTCTAATTATTGCTCGTGGTAGAATCAACTGTCAACGGAAATTGTAATTTTACTGGCGAAACGTTTTTTGAAGAAGATAATTTCACTTTATGAATAAAAGTACCCGCTCCCCGCGAGTTGCTCCAGTCAGTACTTTTGGCAACCAATCCTGTTGTTGTGAATGGTCACGCGGACTAAGTTTCGCGCTCAGTCACTATGGTTTGCCGATAACAGGAAGGTCGTGGTTTAGATCCCGATCATGTGTACAGAGGGTATATTTATTTAAATGGTTCACCCCTTTCCCTCCAGGTGAATGCGCGTGCCTTACCTCTAAATTCCACCTTCCTCATCCCTTTCACCATTAACTTAGTTAAAATGCGTTCAGCCAGGACGGGTGATAAAATCTGGGGTGGGGAAAAAAATTCAAATTCTAAAAAAAATAGTGGTTGTTTTTCCCTTAGCATCGCATATTACTACCCGTTCGGGTTAAACTCTTATGTAATAATCACGCTAATGGTTTTAGGGATTAGGGACGTTATATTTATGGGAAGTGTACCCCCATTCGCGTGGAGGGAGAGTGGAAAACCATTTAGGAAAAACTTCCCTCAGTACACCCAACCAGGATCGAACCCAGGTCTCCCCGTCTTCAGCAGTCTAGTCTAACACGAGATTAGCACGCTAGACCACGCGACCACCGAAGCAGGTAAGTGCATAAGGATAAACATTTAGTTAATAATGTAATTTTAAGAGTTATTTAGTGGCTCTGATCAGACACGCTCTCCCCTGATCTGCCCCTGACGCAATGACAGTGGTGGTGTGCCGTGCATAGCAACAGGTTGAACGCAAAGAACCTCCCCCCATTCATACAATCGATATCTTGTCCGACGCGAAGGTCTGGGAGGTGTTGGGAAACAGTCACGAGACACGCCTCTTCTCTTGGTGGGACAACATAGTTGCCTATACGTTAGGGGTAAACACCGAGGGGATGCAAGAAACCAGGTCGATATTTTTACCGTTTTTATGGAGGAAAAACAATAAAATACCACTCTAGTACCGAGGCTTCCAACCTAGTGTCCGCGAAACAAATCTAGATTTTCAAGTAATTTTTTATTTGTATTTTCACATCATATAAAAATTATTTCCTATTCACAATTTGCGTAAACCTCTGGGGTTTTTTAATGTACTAGTTTTAAATGGGCAGCATAGATTACTAGAAATGTGTGTGTAGGTTTTTAATTTCTCTCGTATGGCGGGGAAAAGATTGCGAGGGAATGCTCTAGAAGATACATTTAGTTTAATTTTCTACACATGGGACCAGTTTGATAGTCAAAAGTTTCATAATCAGACCTAGTACACATCAATCAGGTCTAGCTATGTGTCTTGTATGTACTATAGCACCACTCTTGAGACGTACTAAGTCTGACTATGAAACTGTCCCATAGTAATATCAGCACACGACGTACAAACCAACTCAATTCTAAAACCAAAACAACACCGATTCCTTAACCATCCATTCACAGCTGTAAAGGGAAACCCCTAATTAAAAAAAAAATGCCGTTTCAGCAATTGAAGCCGGGATCAGATCAGTAAACAGATGCGACCTCGCTAAGCTTTTATAAAGCTAGGAATGTTAAGCGAATTACTGAGCATCAGCTCATGATTAAAAAAAAATAAAAACAAGAGACCAATGCCTAAGAGTCCTACGAGGGTTCAAATAACTTCATTGCCGTCATTTTTCGATAGGCCTATTTACACAAATTAGAGAAAGTTTTCTTTAATTCCACCTGTCCCATTATTGCCCCACTGGCGTGAAAATGCGGGTAATAAAACGAGATGCAAATAAATTAAGTTATTCCCTAAACCTTAATATAATCCGAATGTTTAATGAAACCAAGTCATGGCACCCACATCCCTTAACTAGTTCTCACTGGGAGAACATTATCTAAAGAAATATAAGTACACGATCATCTTATCACCGATAACAATATCTGAAGATCAATCAATCATTATTATAATCTCTTGGACTGATTTTGTCAACATCAACATCTCTACTGAAAACAAATTTGTCATAGTAAAAAATGGTATTATTTCGTTTAGTGTAATGGTAATTGTAAAACCTGTTCTTAATATAAAATAAACATAGTAGCTACAGACAGGGAAAACCTGGAAAAGTCAGGGAATGTTTGAATGACAGGGAAAACAGGGAAATGTCAGGGAATTTAACTAAAAATAAGGAAAAGTCACAGGGAATTAAAAAATATGTCTAAAAATCCCATTAATTTCGCAACTAAACACTAAAACAAAAGTTAATAATACCTAAATAAAATAAAATTTTAATTTTTAGAATAACTAATAGAACTGTTTATGTTTAGTAGATAGAAACTTTTTTAATATGTGATCAATAATAAATAAAACAAGCCATCATCCACCATTAAAACTGGAAAAAAATTGGTCAGGGAATTGAAAAATGTTGCCTGGAAAACCTGGAAAAGTCAGGGAATTTTGTAAAATATGTTTTGTAGCCACCCTGAATATAAGATAATTTTGTTTATCTTTTACCCACATGCGGGCATTGAATGATGTGTCATTATGACGTAAGGCGTGTGCAGTCGCAGGAGAAGAAGATAAAGGGAATAACCCGAAGTTGTTGGATGATTACGTAATGAAATCTGTAAATTTTATCCTCGTAGTTTCCGTAATATCGAGTCCAACAGGATTCTTTGATCAGTCGGTTCGGTTTCCGTCCACAGATAAAATAAACCCCGGTTTGCAGTGGTGTAGCAAGAAATGTCCACTTACCAAGATTATCTACGATACACAGGGAACCCGCTTCGGTGGTCGCATGGTCTAGCTAGTTCAGGTGTACTGAGGGTGGTTTAAAAAATAGTTTTATATTCTTACTCCACGCAATTGCTGGTACACTTCCTCTAAATATAACCTTCCTAATCATTTTAAAATCCATTACCGTGATTAGTACATAAGCGTATGACCCGAACGGATTGTAAGACGGGGTGATAAAATAATTAAAGGGGTGTTACAAAAGCCCCGCTTACCCTCCCCCCTTTCCTCCACGGGTGTGTGTGCACGGGTTCGATGCCTGGTTCAGTTAGTGCAATGTAATATTTCCAGCAAAAATTGTTATTTCCCGGTTCACTTGGGTCTGGATACAGTTTTACTCAACATGTCGCGGCAAGACTTGTGTTACTAAAGTATATCTGACGCGTCATTCTCACATTAAACGGGATTTCTGGTGATGGGAAGGACGGGATTTGAATCCCTGCTGAGTGTTACTGTTTACCCACTCTGCCACCATCCCGTTCCATCAGTTGATTGCGAGCGGATAGTCCTGGAAGACAGAAGGGCGCGCTGAGAGTAAAACAACTAAAAAGATAAACCTCACGTGATTCTGTTGGATCGTGGACATCCCAGGAGGAGAAAGTACCCACCATCCCTCCCACTTTCACCTTTCTTTTTATAACTAACGAATGTTGATATTTGTCTTATCACCACGTCTTACTACCCGTTCGAGCTATACGCTTATGTACTAATTACGATGGTGGTTTTAGGATTAGGAAGGCTATATTTAGAAGAAATGTGCCCGCATTTGCGTGGAAGAAGAGTGGAAAACCATTTTGGAAAACCATCCTCAGTACACCGAGGTTCGATCTCCCCGTCATCTCCAGTCTAGTCTACTACAAAAGTAGCGCCTTAGACCATGCGGCCACCGATATTTTTCATACATTTTTGTAAACATAAAAAACATGGAGAATCAAATAAAACCATGCTAAAAAAAACTTTAAAAATAAATTATTAAGTCTCGCCGACTTGTGACATTTGGCTGTTGTTTGACATGGCCTTGAAAGCTGGAACCAGACATTTCTCACATCTACATAAAACATATCAATATAACAACTCGACATGTCGCTAGGTCTACATGTTCCTTCTCGAGATAAACTCCTTTTAGTTTATGACCGTGTTCGAGAACACGTTGCACAGCTTAAGTTACAATACAAAGTAAATTTATCGTCTCCACAAAATCGCATAAATCCTCTGCAATGGCCGCACATTTAAACTAAATTAAACAAAATAACCAGTCAAAGGCTGAAGGATACATTGATGACGTCATGGAAATAATAAGACAACATAGTTTATATATATACATTATTATGATTGATAACTTCCCGACCTAGCTTAACCTAACCTTTAATGTATTAGTACATTAATTTTTAATTATGATAGATAAAATAAGCTATTGGTATTAAATGTATATTTTTAAAGTAGTTAATCGCGAATAGTACAAATCATCCGATACGACCCTGATCAATATCCACGTCAATAAAAAAAAATGCAAGATTGGAGAGCGTGTTGATTTCACATGGAATGACCCACATATTCTAAAATCTAAATCTAGCATAATTAAAATAAATTACATATAAAATAGTGTATTAAAATAATATTTAAATGAAAAATATAATGTGTATGTATATATTTTCTAAATTTTACGTATACCCCTTTAGATGTGTTTGCGTACCCGTGGAAGCATGCGTACCCCAGGTTGAAAACTACTGCTAGATAAATACTGATACAGTTCTTATTAATAGAGGGTAATTAACGATCCTAACAAGAACTCTTGCAGGTTCACAACAGTTCAAAAGTACTTGTAGCTGTTTCCTAACCTTTTTAATTTACCATCCTCATGAAACGCGACACACATTTACTATTAAATAGTTTGAATTTATAGAATTTATGTCCCTCTCGTAGAATTTTTCAATTTTTGTTTCCAAAACAGACAAAAATTGCTACAAGTTACAGGGGGACTGGTTGTTTTATAGTAACGTTAAAAAAACAAGATATTTTGAAAGAGCTTTTGTTTTCAAGGATTACTCCCATGTCTGTGTTGTGTGGCCAACACTGTTGTAGTAAGACCCGGAGAGAACCATCCCCCCACGGCTCTACTCTGAAAGTGGGAGAGATCCATCCCCCCATGGCTCTACTCTGAAAGTGGGAGTATTGGAAGGGAATACAAGCTAAGGGAGGTATTTTTCTCAGTTATTTAGTAAATAATTCCAAATCCCTTGTCTAATTGATTAATACAAAATAACTTATCGTAAGGGTACAAAAACTACAAAACTACGCAGTACCCGAACATAATCAAATAATTAACGGCGACCGGAAAGTGACACGCAAATGCCGTTTAAATTCATTATGAGCCGATGGTGACACTTTCTTGAGCTCCCTACTGATGCATTATACTTACAAAGTTCACCATCCTCATCCTGTTATATAACTTCCCTAGCAGTAGTACGCGAGTTCTCTGCCTCTTGGAAAGTGTAGAGATGGTAACATTGACACAGCACCCAGATAACAACGTTGACATTATCTTCTCTTATCTGTTAGTAGTTGATAGATAGGATGTAGGATGTTCATCTAGAACATGTTGTCCTTGTTTTTATGATCAGCCCCGATAACAAGTCAACTCCTGTAAACTAGTTTGACCAAAAGTTTCGATCTGTTCTGGTAGCCTGGTTGAAGAGTGAACGAGAAAAAAAACCAGTGTTTTTGTTGTTGTTACAGCAAAAAAAAGTTTTTTGGCCTAAATAAATCAAATATTGCTCCAATAAAAACATGAAGAGTTTAATTTCCTTCCCCTGGTGATGTCAACAGTTGTTGAATATCTGTCATGAGTGTCCTGGAATTTAATGACAACTTTTCCTCTTAATTTAAAAAGTTTCTCATCTAATACTGCTATGCTAATGACAGATATTCAACAACTGTTGATATCACCACGCGAAGAAAATTAAACTATATGTTTCTACAGGAGTAATATTATTTTTTTAAATTTTGAGCAACAAAAGTTTTGCTGTAAAAAGTGCAAGAAACACTGCTCTTAATTTGCGTTATTTACATCCCCACAGTAATATTCTTCTTTTACACACATCTATACCGGTGACTTCTCAACGTTATAAAAACACTACTCTGTTGTGAAATGACCCATATCCCGCACATATCCTGCTATCCTGTCGGTGAGCAACATTCGTACGGAGGACCGTATTTACAGTCCACTCTCAGGAGTCGACTGATCCCTGTTACACGAATAACAATCAATTCAAGTCAAATGGGAGATTAGCTGACCAGATATAGTCTTTGTAACAGGCCGGCCTCTTGGGCTGGTGGTTAGCACTCCTGGCTAATGATCTAGAGGTCCCGAATTCGACTCTCGGCGGTATCATAAGTTTTTTTTTTACCGACGAGGGATTGTTCATGTGGTTGCCATGGTCTAGTTAATTAGGCTCAAGCTATGTTTAAGACTTCTACTGGGAGCACATGATCATAACATCATCTCACCCCATTAGACCGTTACATATCCGCCATTGCCACTGGAAAACCGACAAACCCTCGTGGCATACAATAAAAAAAACACAAGTAAGGCTCATTTAATTTGGTTTGTCAGGATTCGAATCCCAGTCTGGTGTACTGAAAGTGGATTAAAAAAACTGTTTTCCAATCGCCACTTAAATGCGGAGAGTACACCCCAGCTGGGTAGTGAGACACGAAGTATAGAACAAACAACTTGTCTGTAACAATAGGCCTAAATAAATGGGTGACCTGGTGGTTTAGGGGTAAGGTGTTAAGACTTCTGTGCTAGAGGTCCGGGTTTCAATCCTCGGTCTCGGCACATATTTATCTGATTGTCCAAACCCTTCCTTCACCTCTGACAAGACGTGTATTAATCACAACTTGTGAATGTGTGGAATGTCAGGCCTCCACCGTGGTTCGGATCCACGTTAAACTGCAGGTCCTCCATTTCATCTCACAATCACCTTACCATTAAACATTAGCGTAAGTGCGTATAGCCCGAATGGGTAGTAAGACGCGGTGCTAATAATAATAGGCCTAAATGATTGATTGATTGATCGCACTTGAAACATGTGTGCATTGTTCGTGGTCAGTATTAGCATCATAAGGCCGATTATTAGCTGTTGGAATTAAACCGACCCTTAAGCAGGGTCCACACTTGTAACAGTACACCGGATCGTATCCCCGTCACGAACACGGCTAGAGCGGGTTGACGACACGCGTGATGTGTTTGAGACAACATTTTGGCCAAACATTGTTAGATCCACATATTTAAAAAAAAAATAAGTAGAGTAATGACGTTAATTTGACATTGGTGTGTATCTTAAAGGTTTACTTATAATTTAAAGTTCCAAAATGTGACCTGATTTTTTAACAACTCAGTTTGTCTTCCATATAGCTTTGTGTATGTAATGCTGTCTTGTGTAGTTGGTGACGTCACAAGCTCAACCAATCATTTCTTTCTTCAACTAACGTTACCTTATTTTCTTTTTACAATAGTCCCATTGGCCATTATTTCTGCTTGCGCCATGTTCTGCGCATGTGATGATATAGTCACAGTCCATTAAACTTCACGATAAGTTTTGTCCTCTAATTATGGCAGTGTAAATACTCGCTATCGACGATATGAAGTACATAGCTTGACCTTAAACAAACTTATGGGTCACAACCTAAATTGGGTTCACAGAGCAGTCATGAGAAAACCACTGATTAAAATTCAACATAAACAAGAAATAACTGTGGTAAATAAGAGTTAATTATGAGTTCTATAATTACAATATCAAACAAACAGAATCTAAACATGTAAAGTCTTTTCATATTTTATATTTCTGGAAATAAAATTGCGCGTTTAGAAAAAAATTGGACTAACGAGTCAGTTTCGCATCTTGTCTGGTTTATCAGTAACAGGAAGGTTGGAGTTCGATATCCAGCTGGGTATATTTGGGTATTATTATCCTAAAAGTTTTTCTTTCTATTCTCCTTTCATACTAATGCGAGTACACTACCATTATATCATGCCTTATTCAAACCTACGCCATTTGTGGACACATGCGTATATCCCTAATTGATATTAAGATGATAAAAGAGAAATACTCCTGCATTAGTAATTTCGCGATAAGCGTAGCTTATAGCCCAGACGGGTAGTAAGACATCGTGCGAAAGAAAACTTGTTTACAAAGATTGAAAAAAAAATACATCTTTTGGGTTCTTTTTCTACTAAACGAATATTTGACTCTAAAAATGGCTGTTAAAACTGTAAAAAAAAATCCTTCTTCTAAAATGTATAAAAAGACTGAAAAGGACAGCTGTAGAACATTTGGCCTGACGTACGAATACATTACTTTGTTAAATGTCAGTATCAGATTATTCCTACAGCGATCCAGTAGAAGGGACTTTTAGAAAATACCAACATATTTACTTCGGTCAACATTGATAACATTTTATTTATATTAGGTGGCCTGGTGGTCTAGGGGTAAGGTGTCAGACTTCTGTGTTGGTAGTCCAGGGTTCAATCTCTTGGTCCCGGTACAGATTTATCTGATTGCCAAACCCTTCCTTCACCTCTGACAAGACGTGTTTTAATCACAACTTGTGAATGTGAGGAATGCCAGGCACTCCACCGTGGTTCGGATCCCACGTTAAACTGTAGGTCCTCCATTTCATTTCACAATCACCCTGCCATTACTCATTAGCGTGCATATAACCCGAACGGATAGTAAGACGCGGTGCTAATAACAATAATAATATTTATATTAAGTGTTATTTCGCAGAATAGTGATCATATCTAGCAGAAGTGACTTGACGTATGAATACGTTAGAGAAGATCTATTAGTTTGGTTAGCTGACCTTTTTATAAAAAATTGATTAAGGATCTTGACAGTTTCAAAAGCTACCAAACTATGTTCATACGTCAAGTCGTGTGATCTATAGAAGTCACATATCTATTAGGGTTCTGGTAGGAATTATTCTTCCAACCAAGATGGAGATAATATATCACCGTTGACCGTATGAAATGTTTGTAGCCTACACGTCTAAACTCGAGCAAGGCCTGATGTTAACCTTGTACCCCAGCTACGAGTGTCTGGGTGATGGTATTCACCATCTCAATTAGTTTTATCGCCACAATAAGCCTGTAATTGACACACAGAGATAATTACTGGAATGACATCATGCTCATGTGATACTCACTTATTGCCAACCAAGTTTCGTGCTACAGACATTTGTATATGTAACTTTACTTATTAGTATTATCTACAAAACATTAGTGCATCACACTTATATATTTTACATCCATCATTGTTTCCAGCCTGTGGTCAGTTTTTTATCCAAGCCATATATTTTCCACTACCAGCCTGCTAGGCCTGTCATAGCTTCATAGGCCTTATAATATAACTTAAGACTTTTTTTATTATTACCAATCTAATTTGGCCTGGCATCTTACAATTTTAAATCCAGGCCTTATTTACATAGTATCAGAACATTTCCTACTAATTATACATTATCCTATTTTATTTAATCTAAACAGGTGTTAGCTCCATTAGTACCTATCTCCGAGATACAATTTCATTCACCAGCTGGTCCGCCCCGGGTATATTACTTCCCCGGTACTCTCCTCCGCTGGTTACCCCATCAGACCTGAATTCTCATCCCAGTCCAACGGTGCGCCCAGCAGAGGCGAGCATCCACCTTTCCGCCACCTGGGGAGGCGCTCTTACCGAAGTTGGTGCTCCACCAACACCTAAGTGTAAACCACTTCCTTACCTATCTTCCCTGTTTCTACATTCCCTGAAATTGTTTCTCCTAACCTACCCATTCCTATCACCCTCCCTTCCCTATCCTATCCTAGTCTTATATCCGGGAATATCCATCGCCCCGATGGTACAAGAGGGCCGCCTATCTCCATCTTGACAAGACCTAATCTACTCCTCTTGTTTCCAAGAAGAGGGATCTGCAGTCACAGGTTTCCCTCATGCGGCCCGTTTAAGACTTAAGACAGACACAGCATCCAGTCCCCGGCCGTTAATTTATCACTGTGAAAGGGTAAACCCACATTTCACCAATGATAAATTTTTTTGGCCATGCCGGGAATCGAACCCGGGACCCTCAGCTCAGTATGCACGCTACCGACTGAGATAAGGTGTCGAATTTCACGACTTATATGATAATTATAAATTTAATATATACAAAACAAAGTGCAACTTTTAATTTAATAGATCCTCTTTTACCTGGATGGTAATTTAATGGTCTGGAGTCTAGTTGCTGTGTTCGTGTTACTAGACATATTTTTTGTGCTGTCAAATTTAATAGCGTTTTTTTAGTTTTTTTAGTTTTATTATTGTTATTTTGTAGGTATTTATAAAATACAGCAGAACCTCGTTAATCTAATTGGGACTTAAATGTGTCAGGATTAAAAAATAGCCTAAAGGCTAAGTACAGTTAAAACAGACACTCTATTTAATCTCTTGTTAATTCGCATGAAATAAACTAATATGTACATCACATACAGGATATTTTGGTCCTTTGATGTGACCTTACTTAGGTCACGATGATCTTGGTTCGTCCACTATCACGTCACACTCACGTCACAATAACAGGTTTGAAAACATTACTGCTATTCTCTTGTTTTCTTTTAGCACGCATTTCTTGCACTAATAATAATTCAACTAAATGTTATTTACTAAGATTTTCCATCGTTGTTTTTTAAAGTATTATTTTGAGAAAAAGGGCTGTACGGATTAAGGGAGGTTCAGTAATGTTCTCGCATCTGCGTAGAGAGAGCGTGAAAAACCATTTAGGGGGTTGGGGATGGGAAACTCGCTCAGTAAAACCAGGTGCTATTCTAACCCCGACCTCCCCCGTCTCTAGAAAACCAGACGTTACGAGTTTGATGCCTTAGCCCGCATGACACCGGATACGGGTCTGGAACATGCACGAGTAATATTTAGTGTTGAACACTTTTAACGAGCATTATAAGAGTAAAGGCCCTACTACACGGGGCAACTTGTTGAGTGCAACTAGTTGCTGCCAGTTGACCGGCGCTTGTAGCTGCACAAATCGCTACGTGCAACTAGTTTCTGCCACCATTGGTAACATCTCGAGGAATGAGGAACTATTTCTTCTTGCCTTGCTATAAAAAAGAGAAGACTCAGGCCAAGACAGATGTCACGATGTTGTCTTCAAGACTGGAAAAGGGTCTGTGCTACACGTCATTTGAGGATCAGTGTTCAATAACCCCCTTTTTTTTTAAATTACTTTCATATGTCTACATCATAATTTGATGAATTGTTGACCTATATAAAACACTCAAATGAGGACTATCCCACCAGAAGCCGCAGTTGCATAGTGTAATAGGTTACATTCAAAACAATACCCCAGCTCGAGTGCGGACAACTAAAAGTTAACCGTGCAGTTCCACCGCATGGAAACTGTCTGCAACTAATTGCCGACCATGCAACTGAAGTTTCCTCGTGTAAAAGTAGCCTAACTGTGTAGAACATGCTAGTGAATGCTCAAGGTCACGCACATTGTAGTTTCTGTAGATTATAATAATGTCGTGTCTGGGCTACATCATTCCTAGTCCAGGGGACGCCCGAATATACTAATCGTACATCCTTTCAGTGGAGGCTCTTTCCATGTGTTGATGAGATGAGGGTGATAGTATGAGGGGGAGGAGCCAGTGATGATCTTAACCTAACTGACCTGGTGACCATGAGAATTATTCCTCTTTCGAGAAAAAACCTCCATCACCAGCTGGGAGTCGAACCCAGGGGATCTAACCACTGTACCACGAGACCGGTTGTTTCTGTGGATGGAACACGTTTATTTATTTGAGGTATTTAACGTGCACTTTCTGAATCGACTGATAATATCAGCACACGAGAATTTCTATGAGCGAGAGCGAAAGGTCCTACCAATTTTTGCCAGGACATGTATATTCACATACCTCTCAGGGTTCTTCTACACGCCACAATCAACAAGAGACCAATGGCTTTACTTACCTTCCGAAGGAAGTTGTGTTATGGATTGTATCGTTCAAGAACAATCCGTCGACCCATGCTGGGTTTGAACCCACGAACATCGGGTCCTGAAGCGAGCACTCTACCCCAAGACCACTGAGGTCAACCATATATAATAGAATCATGATTCTACTAATGAATTAAGTCACGAACATGTTCATGTTAGTCGCATTATGACGACCTCATAACCTTCTAACCTTTAGCCGACCAACTTTATTAATTATCACGTAGTTTTTATTAAATAGTTGTTTTAACAGGCGCTTAACACAGGTGGGGCTATTAGCACCTGGGACTGCACTTATATTGAACTCAGAATAACCGGCACTACTACAACGCCATAATTGAAATTTAAATACTTGTTGGGACGCAGGTGACCATTAGTGCTATAAATAGAAACGCAAACTAATTAAAAAGGATAAGAAAGAAAATGAATACATATGAGGGTGCATATGTGTGTAAGGGTGACGACAAAACAATAGAATGTATGATAGAATGATTATTGATGAGAGCCAAAAACCTTCCTACTCTTAGTGAGATATTTCACCACTCATCTCACCATTTCATACCCTAAATAAACACTTTCATGAGTTGGAAACAGTCTTGGTTATGTAACACATTGGAGACAACTTCCAGGATAGTTTTTATCTATCAAGTGAGAATTCTAGGAATCTAAAAACTAGCAATAGGCAATATTTATTCTTAGAGATAAAGACAAACATTATCTTATAAAAATAAGATTGGTGATGGCTAACTAGCATTACGAAATCTCGTAGATATATATAAATTTTCTTTCGTTGGATGCAAATCGTATGTCACTGTCTTATAACGAACTCATTGGTAGAATAAAATGATCTCTCTCTCATATATATGTATATATACACACACACACTACGTGTCAAGTCCGAGCTTTGATGAAGTCAATATTATTCATATAATGTTAACATTATCCAAAATACGTGGATACCGTTAGAGGTGATTGAATAATATTTTCGAAACTATCCACCTACATTTGGACAATGTCACATGCTAGGGTTTAGGTTAGGTTAGATCAGATTAGGTTAGGTTAAGTTAGGCTAATATATCTTAGTGGAGAAGAAAGCATCAAAATGAAGCATTACGAATGTTAGTGCATTTCCACGATCCAATTTCAGTTCCTAAATAGAAATAACGTTCGAAAATACAATCCGTATTGAAACTTGCTTAGTTTAACAAACAGTTTTCACCGTTATCCAAGCCTTGTCGGCTAGTGTCGATATTATCCGGCGAAGGTTGAAAATGAGATAAATTACTTTCTATTTCTGACACTATCCACTGCACTTGGATAATATTGACATCTTCCGGCTAATCTCAACACTATCCAGATATATATAAATCTAACTAAGAATTGGATGTGGGGGTTGTGTGCAAATTGTGTCAATGACTTCAAAATTGTTATAACTGGAGATAAAAGCCCACTATTGAAGGGGGGGGGGGGG
>CABFWO010006128.1:0-38484 GCA_902155825.1 Timema genevievae
TACGAGTGTTCCTCTTTGACGCTGCTGGCAGTACGGTGGGGTAAGTTTAATCATATTTTCGTCCACTCTTATAGCAACATGCTACATATTGCTAAAATAGTTTCAAAATCGACTAACTAGGCTTAAGTGAATATTGAACTAAAACACTAAATAGCTTTATTTATTTAACAGTCACTTTTTATAGTCAAACAATACATGTTTTAACTAAACCATTTTATTTATGTCCAATTGTTTGTTTTTAAAAAAAGGATTTTTCGATTTTTTGACTTTTATTAAAAAATGTGTTTTTGAAGATTCGAGGATTCAAATTTAGATTCGAGATTTGAAAGAGAATTTTTGATTCGGATTCGAGAAATATGGGATTTGACTCATCCCTAGTGGAAACTATTAAGGATGTGCAGTTGATATGTATGTGAATATATGATGAAAATAAATTATAATGTACTAAACATTATGAAGACTATCTTTCAAATTTTTTGAAATTGAAAATTTCAAAAATAATAAATAGTGTATTCTGCAGATAAAGACATTTCTCCTGGTGCCTTGACTGCATTAGCAACTAATTCACACACAAGCATTCGAATAATAATAATAATAATAATAATAATAATAATAATAATAATAATAATAATAATAATAATAATAATAATAATAATAATAATAAATGGACTCTGTGATTCTTTATTACAGTAGTAACGATCTTTAACAGTGGCAACAAGTTACATCATCTTCACATCTCCAGATTTTTTTTTTTTCAAAAAGTAAATATTTGTATTTTGATGGTTTCCTACTCTCCTTCAGCACAAGTGTGGGTACATTTAATCTCTAATTATCATCATGTATACGTAATAACCCAAACCAGTACTAAGACGCAGTGAATAAAAATAAATATGAACATAATTGATTTAAACCTAGGATATTCTTTAAATTGAAAAATGACACCTTGACACAGGATTTGAACTTGGGTTCGGTTACCATTTCCAGGTGTCATTTTTCAATTTAAAGAATATGATATTTAGATGCAGCTATAATCGTAATTAACAAATATAGTTTGGCTATTTGATCCATAATAAAGTAAATAAAACTATCTTGTTTAAATTTTTAAACAAAGGGAGATACTTTATAATAAGTTGTAAAAAGTATAGCATAATGTTATCAAAATTAGCACAATTTCACTATGTTATGTATTACCACTGAATTTAAGTAATTTAATTATACAGCAGGCCTACTTAATTAAAAAGTCAAATCGGCAAGTGGTAATTCTTTGTGAGCATTTACATTGCAACCTTTGGTTAATTTGTTAGGCCTACCTCAAGTAGTCCTAGAATTTCATCGGATGATTTACTTGGTATAGGCAGAAACCCATGGGAGTTCTTCCAGACCTGCCCCTTGGAGGAGCCATCTTCTGCCTTTTCAACCGCCTCCTCCAACCGACCAATCACCTGGGATGCTTGGAATTCAAGCTCCGAAACAACAGTTTTATTGCTCTTTGATGGCTGAAACAAAACACATCTTAAACAATAATCATTTTATTATTACACTTTTCTCACTAGTATCAATGGTTCTCTTGGCAGCATGGTCACATGGGACATCAGAGGGTGAGAGCTTTCTCTGAGACCACATGGGTAAAACTTAAGAGATGCTTCCACATAGTGGGGGTGAGCAACGGCAATGACAGCGCGGCGGCTTGATGGCTGCGGTTAGGTCAGTAGCAGCTAAGTTCTGTAAGACACACGCAACACCATAGAAGAAAAGGTTGAAGGAAAGAGGAGCTAGGAAAAAGGAGGATTCATACATTAGAGGACTTGAAGGAAAGAAGAAAAATGTTGGTAACTGAAGGAGAAGGCAGAGGACAGGGAGCACTGGCGGTCAAAGTTCACTGACAAAAGGAATTGACCTGTCGGAAGACAGAACACCTAATAATGCTAATGATGATACTAATAATACGGATAGCCATAATAATAATCAATAGTTCATAAATACATATTTAAGTGGATCGGATACTGTAGTTCAATCAGTAAGCATGGTGGCCTACTAAACTAAGGGTCACGAACATGACCAAAAAGAATTTGGGTGAAATCAAGGCTTTTCTGCTAGGGGGACTGGGTGTTGTGTGAGTTATATAATTATGTTAGATTGTAAATTATATGTTTATATAATCAGTATGTTCAGAGATGCACATTACATATCTACCAAAAATAAATTAATAACATTTTCAAGTGATCATTTCTCAATAACCAACTCTAATGAATAGCCAACTTCAAGCTACAAATTAACTGCTACCCAATTGTATGAACAAAAAGCCAGTCTCAAAGGAATGTTTACATGAGAGAAAGCGCCAGATTTGGGGTGAAAGTCTATAGCTCAAAAATTTGAGGGATAGGGAACACAATTCTAGCAATAATTTTGCTTTGTTGATAAATACATTAAAGGACTTGTGACTAAAATATGTTTACTGAAAGTCAGAAATGGCTATCCAACTCCTAGTACTCAAGCCAATAAACAACACAAGTCCAACACAAGTCTAACAATGCGGTGTAAAAACATGTACCAACATACAAAATAAAAAATACATCTTTATATGTATGTTTGATGTTAAAGCTTTGTGTCTTTAACAACCTAAAGAAAATAGGTTTTGTATCCTCGAGTGTCTTGGTGTAGTTTCATAGGGACTTTAAGTGAATTCCTAGTAGCGGTCCTCCTTCCTTTCTTGAAAAAACCTTTCTTTCTATCCTATCTCTAAAATGTGTTCACAGATTAGTAATTCCAGCTTCTTCAGCTACGAATATTTTTTTCACCTACTCAGAAAAGTATGAAACAATTGGTTGGCAAGGGATGTCAGGAATTCTAAGAATCACTTATCAGCGATACTACTATCAAGTGAATAAATATTAATCAAGCTCATATATTTTAAACTTTTGTCATTAAATGTTCACTTATTGTTGGTTATAAAAATATGCCAGACACAAGACAAACTTGACATTTATATCTTAACACAAATATACAAAATCAACAATAAAGTAAATATGATACAATTATCAGTAATCAACTAAAGGCAGTTAATAAGTAAAAGAGGTATTCTTATCAACACATCTCAATACCTTTGATATACACATATTTATTGAATATGTTAATGTGCTAGGAATGGAGAAGGTTAATTTTAGAGGAAGTATACCAGCAGTTGGGCGGAGGGTGAGTGAGAAACCGTTTAGGATGAACCACCTAATGAGATTCAAACGCGGATCTCCCAATCATTGGAATTCCAGTTTATTGCGTGAGTGACGTATTAGAGCTGTGTGTCGAACATGTTTGAACATAAGGGCCACATTGACAATTTAAAATAATAAAGACTGAATTTCAAAAATTTACAATATTATTATCATAGTTTCCAGTAAAAATAACTTCAGATTAGTACCTTTGTATTACAAATTATAAAATTAAGTTATAATATAATAATACTCACTATGTGTTTCACAGGATTTCTGCAGTGTCAATTGAGCATTATTAACAAATTTAATCATTTAGGAAAGGTTTTGAATTTGATCCAATTAAATGTGACAAGGTATACCATTTCAAAATGTAGTACATACAAGCTTGATCAGGCCATCCTTATTCATCATAAGGTTTGCGGGCTGCGCATGATCATGGGTTTGGCCGCATGTTTGACATGCTTGCTTTGGACCATTCGACCACCTAAGTCTGAAGCGGACATGTATATTTTTTAGCTATTGTTCTGGAATTCCAGAGCTCAGCCATTAGTAATAGTGGTTGTTTTAACCACTGCTAATAATTAGTGGTGTACTCTTACACAAATCAACATAGTAAAGTGTGAGCATACTTAAGTGTTGTACTTTAAAGTTATTCATGATATGGTGTTCTGGTCTTCTAAAGGTTTTAAATAACACTTAAACTGCTAGTCAGTAAAATTGTGATAGCTATCAGGTTATAGGATTATAACTAGATTAAAAATAAATAAGACAAATGTGCCATTCGTATACACCATAAGAACCAGCTAAAGCCAACACCTTAGATCAGTGTCTGTCTACTGACCTAAAGGTACTGGGTTCAAGTCCCGGCATTGCCGAAAGATTTATCATTGGTAAAATGTGGGTTTGCCCTTTCCCAGTGATGAATTAACATCCGGGGACTGGATGTTGTGCTTGTCCTAGTCTTAAGTTAGGAAAGTTGCGGAAGAAGAGTGGTGACATTCAAAATGTGTGCTGTAGCACACTGGTGTACAATGAAGTGTCAGCAGCTGTGTTGGGGGAGTTTGGGAGAAGATCGAAATAAGCAAGAAAATAAATTGAGGAATATATTTTTTTAAATCTATGATCAAGATTAAATCTAGAAATTAACAAAATTATTACAATTTTAGCTATTGAACTTTTAATTATAATGATAAAATCTCTCCATAAACAGTGATAGTGTACCTTGGCCCTTTTAGTGCCCTCTTTAGTGTGTTGTGGGTTGAAAAAAGTTTAAAATCGATGCTCTATAATGTGACTTAAAAATTACAATAAACTTACTTAATCCAAAGCATAGTTAGAGAGTAACTAGTCTACTTTGTAATTCAATAACCTATGATTCACATTTATAATATGGAGTTTGAGGGTTGATTAAAGCTCTAACCTGTAAATTGTGTCCAGCACTTAAGTATCATCCACAAACGACCAGTAATTTAGCTGAGTGGTTAGTAATGTAGTAACTTACCATGTATGAACATTAAAATTTAATCAAGTAGTTTAGTAAAACGATTTAGTCAAGTCGGTGCAATTCAGTCAATTTTTATGGTTGAGTAGCGTTCCCCCACCACTAAACATGTTCAGACAGGATTGTTTAGTCAAGTTCATCAGTTGCAATAGTGTCGTCACGTTGGAGTGAGGATATAACAATTAGCTTTGTTTGTGAATATTTAAAATATGAATGTTTGGGGGATGTTAAAAGTTAACTTTATAAAAATAGACAAGCAAGACAAGCAGCCTATGAGAGTTTGAATAAAACTATGGCTATAAGAATCTCTTGGTTGAATTCAAGGTTTAATTTTATTCAATAATAAATCAAAATAACTTTCAGACATTCTGACTGTGTTGAAGTATTCAGCAGGATCTTCTATTTATAATTCTTTAAGAAGACCACTCTAAGCTCCCAAAATATCTTCTAATTATCCATTTTATAACCCATAAACAAGCTCGGACTGGCCCGCCGGCCTTCGGCCCAGGTTCCATCTCTCTCTTGGCGAAAAAAATTTCAATGATGAAAATAAGAAATTTAAATTAAAAATAATATTCTAATAAATCAAGACTAGGCCAAGCCTACATTACATTTAGAGCGAGTACAGACTTAGGGGGTGGGGGATGTTCAGAAACAAGGGCCAAATAGTGCACGGCGACAGCGGGAGAGAAGGTACACCCCGTGTCATGTGACTGATCTTAGGTCAGTAGAAAGTTTGATCTATACATTTGCAAAAATAGAAAGCAGAATATGCCTCATCGGCACAGTGATTCACATGCTGTATATTGACCCATGATGCATTGCAACACTTAACTTAAAATAACTAATCATCAACATGTTCTGTTTTCTAGTGGATAGAAATATATTTTAGATAATTCTCTGAATGGATGTTTTCAAATTGTAAAATATGTCATGACACAAGCCAAGACATTGATAAACATGTTTACATTAATGGTATTTTTCCAAATCTCCTCACAACGGCCAACAAAGTTGTATGCTTGCTTCTGGCTGTAGAGTGCATGTGTTGTCAAATGTGCTTGTGCACTGATTTGGGATGGTTGGTTCTTATGTGAAAACATATTAGGCAGAGCAAACAAGTAGAGATGAGTTGAACTTTAGCAGAACAGTTCACGCCAATGAGATGGAAATCTTGTGATTGGCTTATAGCTCGTCACATGAACACGTTTTTGTTATGTGCTAGTGTTTCGGCGAACGTGTGAATCCACAGTAAATCAGCTGTTTAATTGTTTTTGCGCCTTGAGTTATGTATAGCTTTTGGTGTTGATCTTATGCATGTGTAATTTATTTGACTCCTGCATAGTTTTTCGTTACTGAGGTTAAATATTAAGAGAATTTAAGTTATTAGACAACAATAACTATTGTTTAAATACTAAATTTGGTTAGTAGGTAGAGCCTTTGGTAGGCCTTCAAGTTCATACTCACATAACCTTAATGAGACCCGTAACACAATTCCCTCTCTGGAATAAGTTTTGATCACAATGTTCTCTCTCTCTCACACCCTTTTCCATTTCTAATTTCTCTAGTGAACTTA
Organism: Timema genevievae; assembly: GCA_902155825.1. NCBI lineage: Eukaryota > Metazoa > Arthropoda > Insecta > Phasmatodea > Timematidae > Timema > Timema genevievae. Next base: position 6,284 of record CABFWO010006128.1, read on the forward strand.
CTGTGACTAGTATTATAAGATGAAGTTACATGTATTATTATTTTATAAAGGTGATTTATGAAAGCCTCATTCCCTTATTATAATTTGGATATGTAGTTGAATTAATTTAATAACTTTGAAATTTAAAGTTTCTGGAAGTTTGGTGTGAAAATGAAAATTTATTTTGGAATGTGAGGGTGTGTTGCATTGAATGAACTTGTATACAGCACTGATACAAGTCAGGTTTAGTTGAGGTAGTTAGGGGTGTGATGTCTACCCACCCTTTTTCCGAGACAGACCCAGTTTGCTCAGGACGGATGTTGTTGAGAAAGGATTTTTGTGATTGAAATTTTCTATGTGGTGGAATGTTTGACTGGAATTTATTTTTGGTATGAATCTGTTCATGATCGGTTTTTACCTGGATGACAGTTCAAAAAGCATATGTTTGGGTTTTGGGTTGCCAAGACTTGTTAAATACCAGCGTTTTGTTATAAATTTAAGTTTTTTAATCATGTTATAGTTTACATTTAAAATAATGTAAACTTAAGTTTTCTCACACTATTTCATTACTTTTAATAATTTATTTTTAACCAATCTGAAACAATATTTTAAACATAATTAAACATAATTTTTGAAAAACATTTTAATAGTTTAATAAGGAATGATTAAGATTATTAGTAATAGAATTTAATTTTAAATAAAGTTGTACAAATTGTCTTAATTTATCATGAAAAATATAGATATATAGTTATTATTATATTACACTATATATCTATGTTTTTCATGCTAAATTAACACAACTTGTACAACTTTATTTAAAATTGAGTTCTATTACAAATAATAACTAAAAGTAGGCCTACTTATTCTTTGTTTTGGAATGTTATCTATTCTGTGTAATATAGTGCATACATTAATATCGTTTAATACAGGCATTGTATTTACTTGGAAGAGAGAAAATAATTGTCATTTTTTGTATATATATAATAAATTATTTTATGATTATTTTATTGTAATAAAATATTGTTATCAACTGCGTGGGTGCACCATTGTAAAGAACTTTTTTCCGTCATGATCAATCATGTGGGTTAAGTTCATCGGCCGCCATTTTGAAGCTATATTTGTTAGAGCTTTTGTGAAAGTGCTGTGAATAATATTTTTTTAAGTGTAATAAAACGATAAATAAGCTTTGTGCCCTACCTCAAATAAATATAAATAATATTGGACTAAATTACTGTGGTTAACTATCACATTCATATACTACCATCTGTTTTCATTACAGTTATCCAAAGTGAAAATGTCAGCTGTTGGCGTAGGGATACATTAGGGACTATTTATAGTAACATTTTGAGCTGTCATCCAAACTAAGGTTGTAAATGTCTTATACAGTATATGGTGAGTTCTTTTCATTCTTAGGATTTCTAGGTAGGCCCCTATGTTTTACTATTCTTTTCATTTAAAATGACTTAAAAGTGGATGAATTAGAGATTTTTTTTGGGTTATCATGGAAAAAAAGGATAGGAAAAACGGAAGTTATGCCATGATTTAAGAAAAGAGAAAGAGGATATTCAATAGGAGAGGCTGCCCTGTCATGTGCGAAAATCACAACCTTCTGTGTGTCAAAGCCACAAAGCTCCAAAAGCACTGCTACACCTCCAACATCATTTACACACGATAATCAAATGAGTAATGAAAGTGTTGAGACTGAAAATTTAAAAATTAACGTTCAGAAAAAACAAATTTTTGATGAACAAGGACAAAAAAAAAGATGAAATTTTACAGCAAATGGATATGGATATTGCAGAAAGCAGGGACTCAAAAGTCAAAGGAGAAAGGGTTAGGCCTGTTTGATTTTTTTCAAAAGCTTGGACAAAGCACCTTGGATTTTTTTTCTTTCATTTCATCCAGTCAAACCAGCACAACAAAATGATGCACCTCCCCAGTCATTTGATGATAAAGTTTTCCCTGTCAAACACAGCGATAATCAAATTTTCAAGCGAAAATGGCTAAGTTGCAATGTAAATAACTAAACGCTATATTGTAGTGTTTGCCTTGCTTTCAATGATGGATCCTCAGTATTGTGTCAAGGCTTTGAACGATATCGACATTTGAGCCAAACACTCGGGGAACACGAGAAATCAAATGCTCACATAGAATCAGTGAAGACTCACATCACACACAAACAAGGAGGAACAATAGAAACCATTCTTTTTGAAAAACAACTTAAGAAAGAAAGAAATAATGGAACGCAGACAAGTTTTGTCTGATGTTATGGATGTAACCAAGTTGGTTGGGAAGCAGGGTCTTACTTTTAGAGGGAAGGAAGAAGGTGCCTACAACCTTGATAACCCTTCTGTCAATCATTCAGACTTTTTTTAAATTTTTCTCCTGCTCTAATTATGATGAGAATCGAGCAAAACAAAGCATGTGATAAGTGTGAATGAGAAGAGTAAATCTGCACTTGAAGCAAGAAGGAAATCTGGAAAAAAGGGAAGAGGCAGTCAGGTTACATTTCTTAGTAAACGATAATAAACATTATCAAGCTTGCAATCCAGATTGAAATTGCAAACGAAGTAGTAAAGCAAGCAATTTTGTTTCTGTATTAATGGATACAACTATGGATGTGTCAAGCTATGACCAGTGTGTTATAGTACTTAGGTATCTTTTGGAAAAAGAAATGAAGGAGAAAGTCGTAGTGTTGATGTGTGTCCAGTCCACTACATGGGAATCTTTGTTCAACACATTGGTGGACATCATTTTGAATAGTGCAGGACTTGCTGTAGAGAACTGTGTAGCAAATGCATTTGATGGTGCTTCAAATATGAGTGGCGAGTATAGCGGAGTCTCATCCAGACACAAGGGTATAATACCAAACCACCTTCATACCTGATGCTATGAGCATGTGTTGAACCTTGTAATGTCTGATATTGCTCAGTGTTTACCAGCAACCATATCATTTTTCGGATTATTGCAGCAGACACAGGTGTTTCTCAAGGACTCACACAAGAGATTATCTGTGTACTTACAGCAGAATCCAAGAGTAAGCCTAGAAACTATTGGAGCTATTGGGTGGAAGTCAATAAGTGATGCAACAACCAACATTTTTTGTCGCTCCCATTAACACATCACAATCAGAAACAGTGTTTGTAGAACTGGTTGTGACATTTAGTATAATTGGAAACTCTCAAGAGTTCAACCCAAAGGTATGCAATGAGGCTGATAAAAATTCTCCAGAAGTTTCTTTCATTTGAAACCATAGTGGTGGCTATAATGTTTTTGTAAATATTAAAAATTACAATACATCTTTCAGACCACCTACAAACCAAGAACCTGAACTATGCCTAGGCTTGGAGGCTTGTTTCCGCTGCCCAGAATGCAATGATGGATGCCAGGGACCAATTTGATCAAGTAGCTAATGCTACAAAAAGATTTGAATCTGTTAGGCCTATGTCAGAAAACTTAGATGAAAATATATAAGAAGTGGAAAGTCTTTGCATTGATTAGGAACTGCCCCGTAAGAGAGGTCAAGAAAATGCCTGGTGAATTGTCAGAAAATGATGAAACAGGCTCCTCTGAAGAGGATAGATTCTAATTAAAAGTTTTCAATGTTGTTAATGAAAAGCTTAACCAGAGTATAAAGACCAGATTTGCTTATCAGAAAAACCTATACCTAGACCTTGTATGTTTTGATCCAATGAGTTCCCCTGGGCTTAGAAAAGGTTTACCAGAAAACACCCTCGACAAAATAAGTCTATGTGATTTATTGCCTAATATTGACAATCAGCAAGCTAATTGAATAGCTACAATCTTCTGTACAAGATTGGCCCCAGATGTATTCTACGTTGAGAGACACCTAAACTAAGGACATGGATTCAGAAAGTGAAATGTCAAGGGAAGCTGAAGAAAATGAAAAAATAAAGACAGGTCAAATACATGAACCTTTTAAGATATGCATAAACTGTGTGTATAAAGTAAACTATGACTACAACATGTAAGCCTACTGTATCTTGTACACGAAGCTTAGTAAGGTTTATAAATATCTGCTCACAACATCTCTAACCCAAGTAAGTTGGGAGCAAGCTTTTTCTAAGCTCCAACTTATAAATACAAGGCTGCGCTCCAATCTGACAAATGACAACCTGGAAGCATTTATCATAATGCAATGTGAGAGGGACAAGCTTGTGGCAGTTGACAATGATATGGTTATCAACAGACTCTGTGAACAGAATGAAGAAATGAAGTGACTTTTAGCACTATAGAAAATACAGACTATCTATTCGAATCTCTAATTTAATTTTATATGAAATATTTTTAGAGTAAATGCCTTTTTATTGGTGTAATAGAGCAGTAATTTTATTATGTGATGTTTGTAGTACAATATCTTGAACAATTTGTTCCTTTAATGCTAGATGTTATTCCAATTTTGTGAAATAAAATTCACTTATCCTATAGATTTTTCTTTAAACTATAGCTATGAAAAATAAAATATGAAATACACAATATTCAACAATGCTTTGAGCCAGATGGGGAAAACATAAATAATGTTATTTTGGAAATCATTGCAGTAATTAATAATATTTATTATTAATAATTATTATCGGGTTTTACCTGCACTCCTATATTTATTTTACAATAAATAGGTCAACTTTTTTGAGTAGGCCTACGGCAAAATATTTTACACCCTCAGAAAGTCCAAGGTCTAGACCCTTTTGGAGGGCCCAGTCCGGCTTTGCCCTTAAATGCTTTGTTTCGTCTGAAATTTATTCTTGAATGTTTTCCAACATTTGTGCAATATTTCTTGTAACATTGTTAAGAGAAGCGCAATTACATCAAAGCTTCCAGGTTGAAGCCCACTGCTTTCTTAACTGTAAGCTACTAGTCCAGACACTTTTAATGAACTAAACAGTTCGGTAGTAAGTAGCTACTCGCCACTCGACTAAACTACTGGCCGTGTGTGAACAAGACTTAGTCCAAGATTTTTTTCAAAATATATTTTCTGAAAATATTGTGATTCCCTATCCCATCCATGTTGCTTAGACAAAATTGTTTTTATCTTCTAGCAACCAAATCACAATATAAAATCCTACGATTTTTGGCTGTATACAAGATTGGTAAATTATTTGAATGTTTATTACTTTCAAATTCTCCCCTAAGTGTTCCATGATCTTATCTATAATGTATTATGATAACAGGTATAATTATTATTTGATTACCATGTAGCAGTATGCTGCTCATAAAATTATAGCTTTTACTGACTAAAACTTTTTTCAACCAACTTAAGTGTGTTAACCTTACTGTATATAAGATAATTAACTAACCTCTTTAGATGTTATTTCGACGTTTCCTGAGGACATTTCGATTATGTTTACACCGGTTTCAGCCATCGTGGCACTTTGATAAACTACAGTTATACCATTAGCTAAAAACGTATTGAAAATACCAATAACTAGATAAGCTCAAATCATTTGGGGTAAGATTTAGTTAGACCAATTAACGCCGTGGCCATTACGTCTAAAAATAAATCACAAGATACATATATAAGATGAAGGCTGGGACACGCATTAGATTAATTTTTATAATAAATAATTACAGACTAAGATATTGAAAATTAAATATTATTTCTGATTAAAATATATCCAATTATAATTAAAAAATTAATATTATTGTAAATATATACATTTTTCTTTCTTTTTCGCAAAACAAAGTGAATATATTAATTTGACATATGAGAAAATATGAGAGCTAGCTTTTAACTTTCTCTTTGTCTCAAGGTTCATGAGCAAATATCAAAGAAGCAAGGGTATCTATAGTCTAGTATGCAATATAGTTATTATGAAAAAGTTATTATTTCTTATAGGATATTTTCCTTAAAAGTATGAGCAATTTCAAGGCAATTGAATATTGACCTGTTTTGGCACCCTACCCCTACATTAACTGGAGTCCACTTTGGTGCACACCGTAATTGTAAATGAATAACATTGCTCACATAAATTGTTTTAAATCTAGAACTATAAAATGGAGGTCTGTTATCGGCAATAATAGTTTCTGGTGAACCAAATCATGAAAACATGTTATATTATTCCAAATTATTTTAAAAATAGTTTTTATAATTTCATATAACCTAATGGAAGTATTTTCTCAACTCGTGATTAGCTAAAGGCTCATGAAACTGCATAAGTAATTTTCCACATGTTCCATCAGTCATTCTACTGAGTTAGACTGATAGGTTGAAAATACCTACTGAATGGAAACCATGGCAGTGCCAGCAATATTCTTCACATTATTTATGATCAAAAACAAAATATTAAAATGTGTAGGACATCACTAAAGGGTGATTTACACGGTTCTGCTTTGATACATTCGCTGGATTCTTTTAACGCCACCTTGACGTTTTCCCTGAACGAATATCTGGCTGAAAAATTCGCTAACTGATAAACGTTTACACCATGCTTCTAAAAAGTGGGAAGTCACCAGCGTTTAGCCAGTCTTGAGTGTCATGTTTTCAAAAATCTCACCTCACACGTGTGATTCAAACAAGATTTGTAACCAGCTGCCTGTCTCACGCATGCGTATTAAGGCAGACCCATTCGCTGGTCGCTCTCAAAAGCGCTGACACGCCGCTGTTTTTTCACGCTGCTGGTAAAAATGCTAGTCATTCGCTTTGTGGGAACGTTAAAGTTGGACATGTTCAACTTGTCAGCTAGCGTCTTTCATTCGTTGCGTCTTCAAAATTATAACGTGATAGTATAAAAGAAGCCGCGAGGAAGAGTTCCAGGATGGTGATAGAGGGAGTCGAGAGACGACCCACTCCAAGATTTTATCACCACCGATTGGGCTTACGAGAACAACCACGCCGCGCAGAGCCGTGACGTCTACACTCGTATCGCAACAAAGTGTGAAAATTGCTAACTTTTTTTTGTGGTCACTAACACTAGACATGAACATTTATTTTCAAATGACATTTTTTGTATTATAATAACTGGACACAGTATATGTATGTTAATAGCTAAACCACACCTAAGAGGCGTAGTTTTAATTGAAAAGAGCGTACCTAGGGTAGCACTCCTTTATAAATTGAGGGGTATTGTTGGTATCCAACAATACGTGTAACAGAGTGTCCACTCAAAATCAAGAATGTGCAACTACATAAATGAATAGTTGAAACTAGGAATAATTGCAACTTGGGACGGCCGCCTAGCTTGGAGTTACATTCCTAGTCTTGAAACAATGGCTTCTTTACTGATCATGTAAATTCCAGTTAGGGATGGCTGGTTCATGACCCCGAGTTCATGCAGAAACAAACTGACTGACTAGCAGGGCAGTTGTGTCCGGTATTTGATCAGAGGATGTAGTCAAACTAAAGACCTTTGCATGGTCTAAGAATATATTAGAGTTAGGGTTGTTTACCCAGGGAAAAATACAATGTATCAAGCATCTTTTGTAAATAATTGTATATTTTATATTTCATGTTATTAAATTAGTTAGTTGTAGAATAGTATAAACATCTCTCTATTAATTAAATGTGTGCGTTTGCTCTCATCCTCTATGAACTGGTGACCAGTCATAACATACCGGATAATTTTAAAATTATTTTTTTAATATTACAATATGTTTTGCAAGGTATGCGACAAAATAAAAATAAATAATATTTATTATTATTATTATTATTATTATTATTATTATTATTATTATTATTTACTGTTTCGTAACTATCTGGCAAAGTTTTTTCTTTAAGTAATTATTAATAATAGCTATTTTATTATTAATTATTATTCTTTGTGTAATATTTTTATAACACGAAAACCTTGGTTAGTTTCGTTTAAGAACATGAGCTTGAGTAAACCAGTTCATGATATCCACTCATTCTAAGCCTAAAAAAGTGTAGATGTAGATTTCACGAATCAAATCAGTTCTAGTTAATCTACAGAAAAATATTTAAGTGAGTGTGATAAAAATGAAATGGATTTTTTTTGTAGCACTTCGTCATCTAACTCAAGACTGTTAGAATTATCATCATCTCTAAGCTCTATAACATTGACCCCAAGTGAGGAGGAAGATTAAAGGCAGGAGTGTTTGTGTTGCATGTAGACAGTTTCCTGCAAGTGGAAAATAAGGTTTGTTTAAAGAAAAGGGTATGAAGAAATGAAAGAAACTATCTTAGAAATTAAATAAGCATACTGTAAGAAATAGTCACTTACTGTCCATGTACAAGTGGGTTAATCATAGGAAACTGCCAGAAACTTTTATTTGTCAAATGTATATGGACATAAACAACAGACTATTTAAAATAAAGCATATTTTAGAAAACTAATTGATAATTTACTATATATTGCAATACGAGGGCATCCACTGAGAGGCCATGATTAGTCAAATGATTCAAACAAAGAGAATTTCCTAGAGTTATTTGATCTTTCATATAAATAGGACCCGTCCTTTAAAAGTAAATACAAAATATATTTCGATTTAACTGGTTCAAGTACTCAAAATAAACTTATTCATGTTTTTTTTATGAAGAAGTTAACTTAAAAGAAAAATTGTAAAAGAGTTCAATGAATCTAAATATTATGCACGCTCCTCTTATTGATGAAACTAAGGGCCAATCTTACAATGTCTCGTCAAAGTCCTCGTAACTTAACTGTTCGTAAAGTCTAACCGTTGGTTAAACTTGGCGCTGTGTTTTACAATACTATTTTTATGTGCTCGTCAAATTACGAACAGGTGCCTTCCATTAGTTCTTAGCATTAACTTTCTCGGAGCGCTAGATTTGTTTCAAAGCTTTTGATTGGCTTAATTTTACCATTGAGAATATAAGCAAGTCATTACAACGTCTATGGAAGTGTTATGAAAACAAATCGATCAAAGCAAATCCAATTTATTAAGACTGTTTAAGGTTATCGGCTAACTTTATCATATTTATTTGTCTGCTAAAACGTTTGTTGAAAATAATAAACACGAAATTTAAATTTTAGCAAAGAAGAGGAAATTTTGCTAATTGAATTAATAGAAAAATACAAACAAACGATTTAAAATAAACAATTCTAATCGGTGTCCATTCACTTCAATAATTTCCAAAACTTTATTTTTGTACAAACTTAAACGTAAGATGATTCTTCCTCGTTAAAAATTTTAGGAAATTCTTTCATTTCAATTACTATATCTCTTCGGTCTTTAAAGTCTTGGGTTCCTTAGAACTTGAAACTCATTTTCAAAGTCATCATAATCAAACTATAAGTCACCCATTTCATAATACAAATGAATGTAACCTAACTTTAATAGTAACAGTTGCCTTGAAAACAATATGGCGGAGTCTTTAACGTTGTTAATGTGGACGTTATGTTTGCTAACCGGAAGGTAGACCTCGCGTTAACTTTACGAGCACTTTTACGTGGACATTAGCGCTAACCAAACATTGTAAAATCAAAAGTAGTGGTTGTTATCACTTAACCTCATGTTAAGCCCTAACGAATAGAATAACGTGACATTGTAAGATTGGGCCTAAATCACGTAAGACTCAACAGTTGTGTATTTGCATTCGTTACTTTCATCAAAACAAAATAAAAGACTGATTACAATGAAGGATGTTTCTGTAACGCGGACTGCTGATTCTTTGTCTAAAGTTGTTCTTAATTGTATTGAAATTGTTGGGATATCAGCCTAAATGGTCGGCCAATCGTTTGATGGAGCTTCTTTTACGTAAGGTTTCAATAAAGGGGTTCACGCTATTGTTCAAAGGATACACCCTTATGCTAATTATATCTATTGCATGGCGCATAAGCTTAATTTAGTTTTAGTGGCTGCATGAAATAGCAATGACTTGTCTTGAAATTTTTTCAATATAATGCAAGCTCTGTATAAGTTTTATTCTAAGCCAGAGTCGCATGCCATGTTTATAGATGTATAAAAAAAATCTGAAAATTGAAACGGGTGGGTGCAACCGAAAAAAGCATCTAGGCTTGAATGTAAAACTGTCTGACACTAGATGGTCCTACAGAGCTAATGAAGTGTCTTTAGTTGAGGATCTTTCTAAACCCATAGTGGATGTTTTGCAAAGTTTTGCAAAGTTTCAAGGTCTCCTGAAGCTAAGGGGTTACTCGTGGCCATGCTATCAGTAGAATTTGTATTAGGTTTTTTCCACCTGAAAATCTGACTTATTTGAATGTTTTGAGCAAAGCCTTACAGAAAGAAGAAAAATGCAGTGTATCTTGCTCTAAATCTATTAGGAGCACAATTGAAGATCGAAGAAATGAAAAAGAGTGGGGAAAATTATGAGACAGAATCATACAGTTTGCTAGAGACAATAATAGTGTCCTTCCTGGTGTAAATAAGGATAAAAGCACGGCTGGAAGTAGTAAACGACGTAGACTACTTTCGAGTAAACTGGACAGTTAAGTTTTGATGACGCCTGTTGAGCATAGACTTCCAGATTCTGGTCCAGAGAACAATGAATACTATGTAAAGATGTTCTTAAGGAACTTTTACTATCCCGTAAAGGATATATTAATGGTGGAAATGAAGAAGAGATTTTCAAACGACAGTCTGAATTTAGCAATATATAGTGAAGACTTTCTGCGGCTTAATGTAGAAGGATCCTTCTTCGTAAACAGTCATTATGTGCCTGGAGTTAACCTCAAAAGTTAAAAGCAGAAATGAACATAGAAAGTCATATTATAGAGATAAAAAAACAAAGATAAACCTAAATCGATTGATTCAGAAAATTCATTGACATATTATATAGTAAAAGCTCTAAATGAACATGTCGCAGAAGAACCCTACCCCAATCCTTACAAGAAGATGTTCATAGCTTTAACGCTACCGTCAAACAGTGCCACATGTGAACATTTTCAACGATGAAGAGAATCAACAACTGGCTGAGATCAACTATAAATGAATAAAGGCTTTCCGATTTGAAGGTTTTGTTTTCTGATAGTAAAATTGTAACAATTTTAGAGTATGACCTCTAAATAGTTTTCTGAGTGCTAAAATGTTTCAAAACAAAACATTATAATAATACCTAAATCAAGGTTTCGTTCACTGTGGTTGTTCTAATTCATTATTAGGGCTAAGTAAATGTTATTAAATCCAAGCCTATTTAAAGGGTGTCCAATAAACTTATTTAGTCAGGTCAAAAAATGATTGAACATACAAGAAGCACGCAAATTATTCTCAATAAAAACGATTTAGGTCTCTAAAGAGGTTTTGAATTAAATTCTCGTTAAGTTCACTTAAAGAAGCCTTCCATTTAGTACCTAGAGACTATTTTTCTGTAAGGGTGACTGATGGTAATTCTTCATTACTACGTGTCGATGCCCAAAGTGGGTCGTGAGGTATTGCCTTCTATGGGTCTGTCAGGTGTTCACTATGCACGAAGAATTGCAAACAGTATAGGAGTGTTTTTCAAAATAATTGTGATATGGAGGTAGAGGTCTATTGACTCTGAGTTAGAATAAAGGAAGGTTTTACTGTAATAATGGTTTAGTTGTGTGATTGTTTTGCATGAACCATTCGAGCCCCTTCTACAGGGTGTCCCACTCGAAGGTAGCTCCGAAAAGTGTCAGTTTACATTGACCAGACAAGCCAAAATAAAACGAAACATTGATATGTCCTGCCTGTGTGTACTAGAAATGGGGCCGATCAAAACATGTGCTGGAAGTGTCCTCCTTGGGTGTCTAAACACAATGAAACACGGTGCTCCATATTCCTGAAGGTGGCAGCCAGAACCTGAGGAGACACCACTTGGATCTCACGCCGGATGCTCTCCTGCAAATCCTTCCTCTGACAATTATTTATGGACCCAAACCAGTTGCTTTAACGTCTGAACCTCTCAGCTAGCCCATTTGAGGCTGGGTGGAGAGAAGCTGTTGTGATATGCTTTACTCCATTTATTTTCAAGAAACTGCGGAACTCTTCCAACTTGGATTGGGGGCCGTTATCAGACATTGCCGCGTCTGGAATACCGTGAGTCGCAAACATGTATCTAAGGTGCCGTATTGTTGCAAATGATGTTGTAGAGGAAACCTGCTTTACCCCAGGCCATTTAGAATAAGCGTCTACGTCTATCAAAAACGATCGACCTTGAAAAGGCCCAGCAAAGTCTAAATTAATTCTGGACCAAGGGCTGGTTTGCGTTGCCCAGGTTTGAGGGGATGCCTTTGGTGGAGCTACCCGAATCTCTTGGCATGCTCGGTACAACTTCACCGTTGTTGTAATGTAATCATATAAATGAAGCCACCAAACGTAATTACGGGCCACTGCCTTGGTTTGAACAAAGCCACGGTGTGAGAAATGCAGTATTTCTAATACTTCACCTCTAAGTGAGGCTTAGATCACCACCATATTTCCCTTAAGAAGGGAGCCTTTCATCATTGATAATTTGTTGTGGGAGTTGCGATAAGGCACATACTTAGGCTCTGTTTGTGTGGGTCGGACATGCAGTGTCCAACGAATAACCTTATCAAGCGCCTTGTCCACTTTGGTCTTTTCTAATACCTCCTCTGCTGATATGAAAGTTTGTAAATCACCTTGCAATAAAAATACATCAGCTGGATTATGCCATTTCATCCCCAGATAGAGTAGTGGTAAGCAGCTAAAGTAGACAACGTTGCCATTCTTCTTGCCCAATGCCCAGCTGATGTTGTGGCTCAAAGAGTATGCTCCCAGGGCTAGTGACCATCTAAGCATCTTCGGCGACAGCACTGATAAAGTGGGTCGATTTGGTTAAAAAAACTAACAAGGGCAGATGATCTGTATACAATGTGAAATATCTATCATACACACATTGATAATATTTTGTCAATGCAAACATAATTGCTAGCGCTTCCCGGTCAATCTTAGCGTGGTTACTTTCTGATATGGAAAGCGTACGGGATGCAAATGCGACTGGTGCCTCAGTGCCATCTTCATTATTATGGGCCAATACTGCTTCCACTCCCTATGGGGATGCATCACATGACACAATCAATGGTTGGTTGGGGTCGTAGTGGGCAAGTACATTGTCGCTTGTCAGTAGATCCTTCACTACCTGGAGAGCGTCCTCGTGGTTTGCGGTCCACTGCCAATAGGCCTGTTTATCCAGCAGCCGATGGAGTGGCTCCAAGATAGTGGCTTTGTCAGACATGACCCTTTCATAGAAAGTAATGAGTCATAGCAACGCTTTAAGTTCCCCTTTGTTTTGAGGAGACCGGGCACCGCTGATTGCTTCAACTTTTGATGTTAGAGAGTGTATTCCTGTGGCATCCCCACAAAACCCTAAGAATTCTACTGACGTGGCAATGACTACACATTTTTACTTTTTGAGTTTCAGACCTGCAATGCAAAGGCACTGCAACACCTGATGTAGACATTCATTGTGCTTGATCTGATGTTTGCTTGCGAAGACTATATCGTCCGAAAGAATGATCACCCCTGGAATACCTGCCAGTAGCCCCTCTATTAACCGTTGAAAGATTCCTGGGGCGGCGCTGCTCCCGAAGGGCAGCCGATGAACCTTATAAGTGGGCGTTCTTCTGGCCACAGCTCAGTGTGTGTTTGTGCACTCATTATGGTGATTGTTGCCCTACTGACCACTTCTACCACTATATATACAATATATCAAGTGCTCGCTCATGTTTAGACCACGCTCGTCATTTTTCCTCATAGAAAGTGGTAAAAGTTCAGTGCAATTTTTTTAAAACACAAAAGGATCTGTCAAAAAGTGTTGTGAATCTAACGGAATAAACTATTTTGTCCCAAAGTGCAACCTGGGAAAGCAGGAGAGTTTCGGGGTTTTACCTGCTTACATGTGGTGCGGGGGGTCAAAAGTAGTACCATAAAATCGAGAGAAAAATCTGGAGTAAATGTCTTAAAAATTCGTTTTCCATCACATAAACCTTAGAAGCTATTCAAAATAAACTGAACGAGGTCACGGTGGCCTGGGGTCATCGCGGTGCAAGTGTCCGCAGTGAATTTTGTCCACAGGCAATATGTGCACACCACGTGCAGCACTGAAAAGAAAAGGTGAGAGTAAGCAGCTCAGGAAGTGGGTCGCGTAAAGTTCTCACGACTACCAGTTTATTCCCACGGCGGCATCTACAGTGGGAACCTTATGAAACAACAGGTATAGTGCGTCAAATTCATAATAACCACTTTCAAACTCTTAGTAATTAACCATAACCTTGGAGGACGACAAGAATAATACAGTACACAATAAGATTAATAAAATAAATAAATTGAATTGAAACAGTCTAGCTATAGTGCGACCGTTACATATTGATTACCTTGGGCTAAAGTAAAGAGGAGAAGGTAGGAAGTGACAAGTGAGGTTATAAACTAAATAGGGACACTAATATACCTATAGGAGGTCGAGGGAACAGTGACTCTTTTCAAACCAAGCCAAATTTCAAAATTCTTCAATAGAAACTGAATCAGAAAGTGATAAGTGGTAAACTATATGTCAGTGTAACCGAAGAGAAAAGTTTTGATTAGTTCATGTATGGAGGGTTGATGAAATACTGACTCCTATGCTGATCTAACAGAAATGCCAGATAAGAAAGGGAGAGCTGAAGGGGTCGCTAAAGAAGACACAGATGGTAAGAAAGAAGAGGAGGGAGGCAATATGGACACCGGGAAAAAAAATCAAGGAGGTACCCTAAACGAATAAGGATATCTACAGGAACTAGTATGAGGAGACTTGTAGGAAGATCAGTTCTATGATCACCATGGCATAGGCCAGTCAAGAAGCACAGCTTGACATCAAGAAGATCATACAAGAGCTGTATACAGGAATTGTCTTCAAGGATGGGAGGAGCGGATCAAAATCAGGTTCATTCGATCGACAGGCAAGATGATAGTGGAAGAGACTGAGTTAGAGGACGATACAAATAAGATTAAATATAACATTAGTAAGATTGAGGACTTAAAGTGTGAGGGACCTAGGAAAAAAAAACCGTTACAGACAATCTTTGACGTTCCTACAGAAATGACAATAAAAGAGATGAAGGCGACTATTTATAGTCGGAACTTTGAGGGTAGGATAGACAGAATAGACTTTGAAGAGGGATTCGAAGCAAGATTAAAGACTGGGCCAAGAGAAAGAAGGACGGTGAAACATGTGGTTGAGGTTTCTCTGAAAGTCAGGAATCTAATGGTGAGCCCACGAATTTACGTGAGGTTTTTCTGCATGTCAGTGAAGTACTACTTTGTAGTTACCAGATGCAACAAATGCAGGGAACATGGCCACATGGCCAAGTATTTTCCAAAGCAGAATATGGTGTGTAGGCAATATGGGAAGGAGGGTCACAAAGCAGAAAATTGCAAAGAGAATGTTAAAAATCGCATCCCCTGCAGTAGCAGGAAAAAAACCAATTGTAAGCACCCTAATCACCGTGAATGTCCTACATACCAAATGCTATTAAACAGACTTATTCAAAGGACTGACTCTGACTAGTACAGAACTTAGAGAAATGACAGTCTTACTTTCAAAAATAGTGGACAGGCTAGGCCAAATACATAAGGACATAATAGGTATGGCTAAAGTAAAGAGTAAAAAACCTAGCTCCACTTCCAGAGTGAAAAGGAATATGACTAGGGCAAAACAATATAGAGAAAAGGATAAGGACTCAAGAGACCAATCACTTAGTAATAAAATCTGGGGAGGGAACGGATGAATCAGGTGGAAATATTAAGAGTGAACCTCCGAGTGTTGGGAATATTAGCAATGTACATGTATTTCTTAAAAATATAGCCTTGTGTACAAGGTTCCGATGGAATCGGCCTACCTGACTTTCCACAAACCCATTAGCTTGAGAAATCACACTAAGCATATCAGAATCATTCTGTTGTAGGGTAAGTTGATGCAGTTCCTTTAACTTTTGAGCATCTTGATAAGACTTCATGCTACACTTTTCTTCTTCCAAAACAATATAATTTTCCTCTTCTTCTTCTTCTTCCTCTTCTCCTTTCCAATTTAAAAAAAATTATCAACTAAGGCATCGATATCCATTGTGTCTGGTTAAGTTTGCACGTTATTGTCTATGTTTATTTAGTCCTCACCATTGCAGTTATTGAAAGCAGCTTCATTCATGCAGTTTTTTATGTTCTGCTGGTAATTCTCATTTTCTATACAAGCAGTAGCTTCACTCATAGAAACTCCTGCATTTTCAAAACACCTTGGAACAGTTTCTGGCAACAACTTCTTTACAGCTTGACTTATCCAAATAACCGCATCTAGAACAGAGATGGTTCTTGCAAGCTCAGAGGGGAATTATAGAGAATTCACATTGGTGAGTAAAGAATGCATTAATAATTTACTATAGTGCACTTTAACATTCTGAATGGACCCCGATACATTGGTTGAGAAATAAATTCTGGTGTTTGGAGGGAACCAAGCAAGTAGCACGTTGGAAATTTCAATGTGGAGGTGGAATGTTGCGTTATCTAAAAACAACAAACTATGCCGATTTTGCTTTTTCATTCTGCCTTAAAAATCGTTAACCATTCCTCCACGATCTGTGACGTCAACCACGCCTTTTTATTGTATCTCCACTTAACAGAAAGTTTCCGTATGTCAATGTTTCTGAAGCATCGTGGCTTTGCTGCCTTACCGATAACTAAGGATTTTTACATTTCATCTGACATAAAACCATATATAAAAACAGTCAATCTTTCTTTGCACAATTTTCCTCTAGAACATTTTTCACCTTACAAACACAACGATTTATTCGGTAGCGCGTGGAAGAACAGTCCAGTCTCGCTATGTTTTCAGGTTCATATCCCTCGATTATGAAGGGAAGTTTAGCAACCCACTCTTCAATGGTTTCACTATTTACATCACTCGATTTAGGCCTACCACAAAGTTCGTTAAAAATTACCTGATGTCCTTTGCGAAAACTCTCCAACCATCCATTAGATGATTTAAATTGAGTTTTCGAGCGACCTTTTTAGCGTATTCCTTTACCAATGAACCCGACACGCAGTGATTTTTCGCCATAACCCTGACAAACCACTCCAACATTCTTTCATTAATGTCTTCGTTTGCAGTTTTCTTAAGTTCTCTTTTTATTTTTCCATTAGCACAGTTTTCCCACAGCTTCGAAATTTCCGTTTTCTTCTTTAGAATTTCGTACACTTGAGTTTTACCGACGCTAAACATCGTCATGATCTGCTTAACAGATAATTCATCTCTCTCACTCGCATGAATAACGTTTACTCTCGGATTTAGATCAAGCACAACTCTTATATTTGAAGCTATAACATTGATCTCTATAATATAACTGGATGGACATACACTTACACATTACCAAGGACCAACGCGTGACGCTCAAGTTTATCATCTGGTACACTGTAGGGGGGGGGGAGGGGAGATTTAACTGTTTCTTTCAATGTTCTTATGCGAAAACATCTCTTTGATGAATACAAGTGTTATTGTTTGAAAATAGTGAAGTATCATACCACACTTTCCTGAAGAAACATTTGCTTTAAAGGATATACAATTCAGTTTTACAGGTAGTACTGTACAAATACGAATAACGTATTTAAATATGTAGTTATCATCAATGTTGTTTACAGTCTGCCAAGACTACAATTATATTTAAAATTGGTTACAAGCTTGTATATTGATTTCAGAAACCATATTATATTTAAAGTTCGATAAATATAATAAATAAGATATCTTAAAACTGGATTACATTTGTTTGAATGACAAACTTTGTGTAGTTGCCATACATTCAAACTATTACTTAGGTTATAGGCTTGTAGAAAGTATTATTAAATTACAATTTTTTTAAAAAAAGTTTACTCATATCTTGTATACTGCTTTCAGAAAGCATATTTTGTTGAATGTTCGATAACTATAGCAAAACAAGTTAGCTAAAAACTGTATTACATTTGTTTGAATGACATACTTTGTGTAGAAGTCTTACGTTCAAATGATAATTTAGGTTATAGTCTTGTAGGAAGTATGATATCCACTAAACCCTGATTTTAGTAATAATCCCAATCTGTAAGGCTTTATTTCGTACCAGAATACTATCATATATATAATATTTTGGTAGGATAAACGGCCATTTAGAATGAAAATAGAAATTTCCTGCTGGAAGGTCTTTTATCCTAACTAAACACAACTATAGGGTATGATTCTGGTACGAAATAAAGCCTTACAAGCAGCTTCCTTCAAAAATCATCGTATATATTAGGCTACATCAACTTATTTAAATAAAAGACCAACGGTTTCGAACTTTATTATTCTCTTCAAAGCTTTTACTAACATATTTATTTAATATAACTAATCACACATTGGTGTATCTTATATATTCAATCAAATTAATGAACGATGTCAAAATGCCACATTGCCTTGTATGGGTTTAAGAGAGAAAGAAATGTCAGAAAGTTTTCTTCTCTCTTACACAATGGTATGCAGATGACAGATCGAAAATTTCAGCCATCCAGTTATATTATAGAGATCAATGAGCCATAATGACAACTGCCAGATTAAAGTAAAAAGTGGAGGCCTGGGTTCCATATTGAATAAAATTTCCTGAAAGGACAAACAAATGAATTTCAATACAGGTAGTAATAGTGCTGTACCGTTAAAAGCTGAATTCCAAAGGTGATTGACAAGTCATTAGCGCGGAAACTGTTAAGAACAGAGATAACAATTCAAAGAGAGGAAATTACAGTTCACAATTCTGTAAGCAAGGTAACAAAATAACTAAGGAGAAAGGAAATATACCTGACTTAACATTTCAACTCCTCTTAGTATAAAGAAAGAGTTATGGAAAATAAAATTATGTAGAATGTATAGGATACCAAATTTTTTTTTCTAAACGATATCCACTGGAATATTGGACAGTTTCCGTAAAAAGGCTTATTTTGAATTCCGTTTTCACGTTAGACAGTTTCCGTTTAATTAAGGGAATTTAGCATGTTTTTCAGCCCTAAAGTCACGGGATCGTAAAATATTTCCGTTTAAGACAGGTTTCCGCTTAATAAAGGGTCCGTTTAGGAGGTAGATTTCCCTGTAATAGAAAGGCTAGAACTAAACTGATAGATCACATAGAATTTCTGTGGATGGATGGCATAATGGAACATTTCAGGGACCATGAGGAAATATGTAAAAAAAACAATAACGGAAACGCTAGTAACTTCTAGCATGAGGCCTCTGTATGAGAAATACAAAAGGTATGAAGAGATTGAAAATCAAGGATTCCTGGTCACATGCTATGCATGGGATGGCAATAGCTGGCCAGGAAATGAATTCTGGGATGGCCATTACGGGTCAACAGGAGACTCTGCTGCTGCAGCGTCTACATACATAGCCCAATCACACAACCCAGTGATTAATGTACGATTACATGGGAACTACAGTTTTATAGGGGCGAGAGGCAAGATAAATAATAGACTGAAGGAAACTCAGATGGAGGTTATAAGGGGATTCAAAAGACCGGAATAGCTGAGAATATATCAGAAATGTTATCCATCCCAAATAAGGAACCAGTATTGGTAAGGTCAGGAATAGTAAGTGTTGAGGAAAGTGCTAAAACAACATAATCGGTCGTTGTGGCAGAAAAATTCAAAAAACGAAAAAAAGACAGGAAGAAAATAGGAGGAATGGTGTGGAAACTTTGGAGGAAAGGCGTAGGATATGGTAAGAAACAAGTGAAACAAGATTAAAAAAAGGGCAAGAACCAACTTGTGACAAAAAAAAAAAAGGCATACCAAGGAGTGGAAAGAGGCAGTTGTGATAGTACAGCAAATTTAGAGGAAAGGGACGTGAATATTACTGACGTAGTGCCGCACTTTTATCCCAAATTAGAGGTAAACCTTCAGCTATCAAGTTTGGAAGAACATCACAACCTTAACCTGGCTCTTCGTCACTTAGTAAGGAAGAGCCATGAAAAAGGTAACACGGTGACGTTTCCAACACTGGAGGCACACAGGACAGAATACAGTTAAAAGTGGCAAATTTTCTCACAGATATATCTAAATTAAGGGAAATTGTAAACAAAGTCTTTAAAAGGGAGGAAGGATGGGATTTGGAAGAGGTAACTAGGCACCTCGTTCAAGCACATGGTCGCACCGCGTTCGATGCAAAAGAGAAATGGCCGAGATATTACATTCACATGTACCATCCGTGATGGAAGAATATAAGAAAATAGGAATCAAAATAGGACAAATGAATGCGATGTGGAGTGCGATCGTGATGCAAGATGTGAATAAGGTGGCGGAAGAAAAAGCATGGGATATTGTGTGCCTACAGGAGCCCTACATAACCGGAAACGGAATTATCCCGCATATGCCAAAAGGTGCCAGAATTATTTCGAATGGGAAGGCACCAATGACTGTCGTTATAGTGCTCAACAGGCACATAACAGTGACAAGGATTAATCAATTTTGCTATGAGAAGGTCATATGTGTGGAAATTCGAACTGGGATCGGTGGATGTTTACTAGTTAACATGTATTTTCAGTTCAGAGAGGAAATAGAAACTTAAATAGAACAAATAGAAAAGATAGATGAGGCATTCCCAAATATACCAGTTGTATACATTATGGATGCAAATGCCAGGTATTCACTCTGGCATAGCAATTACATAAGGAAAGATGGTAGAATAAGAGGGTATAGGGCGTATCAAAGATGGAAACTACTAGAGGATACAATAACAGCAAGGGATTTGGGAGGGGTAAACCAGCCAGGAAATCCTGCAACGTATGTAGGAAGGGCAGGAGTCAACTCTAACATTGATGTCACCTTGTGTAGTGAGGAAGCAAGAAAACAGGAAAATGGCAAGTGCATGGTTGTGAGACATCCAGCGATCATGATCTGATAACTTTTGAACTGGGTAAAGAAGTAGACAGGGAAAATGTTGGCACGCGACTCCTCTACAACCTTAAAAAGGCAGATTGGGAAAAGTTAAGAAGAGAGCTGGTACTGCCGCAACCTGTGTCACAGGGAGACAACATAAACCTAAAAGCGGAGGAACTCAAGTGGGCCTTGCAGGCAGCTATGAGGAAAGCAATACTGGTTATGAAGGAAGTCACGAGATGTGTAGGAAATTGACCATAGAATGAGCAGCTGCAAAAACTACGTGGTTATGCGAGGAGAGCAAGACGAGAATACCAAAGATGCCTAGAACCAGCAGGAAGATTCCTAGTATTGAATATGTATCGACAAAGGAAGGACGAATTCGAAAATACAATGAAGATTGTTAAAAATTATAGTTGAGAAAGATTTGTTCAAGAAGAATTGAGGAAGAATGCATGGGGTGTACCCTTTCAGATTGTAGCAGGGAAAATTAGACCACCAGCTGTCATTTCAACACTCAAGAAACCAGGAGGAATGACTACCTACTGGGAGAAATAGGCTAGACTACTAATGGATGTGTTGCTCCCTGATGATAGTCCGGAGGAGGGGGATGAGAACGAAAGAGATGGGCAGGATATGGAAATGGCATATAATAATGAAAACGTGATAGTGGAACCAATAACAAAGGAAGAGATTAAAAGGCTAATAGCGGGAATGAGAAGAAAGAAGGCACCTGGACCTAATGGAATCAGGGTGGAGGTGATTCAGGAAATCAGTGAACAGATAGCACCCTTTGTGACCCAGCTCATGAATGAGTGCTTGACTCAAGGTAGTATCCCAAATGAGTGGAAGCGGAGCGAAGTGGTAATTCTGAGTAAATGGGAGGACGAAGACCCGTAACTCCCAAAGTCGTACAGACCTTTATATTCGATGAATGTATGTGCATAATTGCAGGAGAAAATTCTATATAAGAGACTGCAAAAACATAGAGAGGTGGGAAAGCACCCTCAGCAGTACGGCTTTAGGAAGGGCAGGTCTACAGAAGATGCGACCTGTGCTGATATTAGCCTGGCAGAAAAATCTAGGGCAAATTATTTGATAGGATTATTTGTGGACATCTCAGGTGCATTTGATAACCTTCGGTGGCCAGCCTTATTCAAGAGATTAAGAGAACTAAACTGTCCGAGGAGTCTCTACAGAAGCTTTAAGGACGACTGTAGGGTCAGGTATGCAAACCTGTGATGCTACCAATAGGGTTATATAGTAAGTTAGGGATAGGAGGTAGAATTTAGTGCATAAGTGGGTAGTAATATTAGTTGGTTGTCTATCACCGAGATGCCCACAAAGATGTGGTAGGGGGTTGTTACTTTTGCTGATGACTTGCTGATAGTGGTGGAGGCAAGTTCAAGGAGGAACCTGGAAGAAAAAAGTAATAAGGTACTGGGCGGCTTGGATAAATGGTGTAGGAAAGTAAGACTCAGCATGGCGCCGGCGAAGACGACCTACATGCTGCTCAGGGGAGTGCTTAAGAGAGATCCTATTATTAAGATAGCAAAACAAACAATTAGGAGCAAAATGGTTAGACACCTGGAGGTGACGAGTGACGAGAAGCGTAGCTTCCTAGCTCACATGGACAACGTATGCGGGAGAGCCTTGCGGGTTATGAATAATATAGTCAGTATAGGGCAGCGTAAGTTCCATCTGCCCTTAAAGCTGATTATACTATACAATCAGGCGTTGCTTGTGTCCATACTGGGATATGGAGCTGTAGTGTGGGCACAACAACTGAAAGGGGACAGAGCTAAAAGGAAACGTAGAGGCCTTCAAAGGAAAATTCTCATACGACTTTCTGGGGACTACAAAACTGTACCACAAACGCGTTGTATGTCACCCTAGTTGTCTGGCCCCTAGACTTAAGAGGAACGAAAGAGGGCCACTGGATATTGGCCTGGAAAAGGGAAGTTATACAAAGTAATAGAATTAACAACCAACGGTGGAAGTATCAAGGATGATATAAGAGAAACCCTCCTGGGGTAGTGGCAAGCAGACTGGAGAGAGAGTACCACAGTTAGAAAAAAAATTCCAGTTATTTCTGAATGTACAAGAAAGTCTGAGAAGCCCATATCGAGAGTCCCTCTTTAAGATGAACTTGAGTGAAACCAGTATTTTCTGTTGTGGAAGAGAGGCGACACTGGAACATGTGACCTTGAAATGTATATTTACGGAAAGAGAAAGAGCGGAGCTACTAATGCCTGTACAGGCCAATGCAATATACCATATATTGAGGGATGTGGACCGGTGGAGCTACCTCGATGATAGTGGACAGGGTATCTAAAGGGACAGACATATGAATGAACTAAAAGAAAGAAGACAAAGACCCGGCCAAGACTTAAGACAAGACAGGAAGAAACAACTGGGGAATAAATGACAAGTGAAGACGATGGAGACGGAGAAGCAACATCAGACTTAGACGAGACGTTACCAAACTGGTGCAACAAAACACAGAAAGTGTAATAAAAGGGAGGGTGGACTAGATTTTGATGGACTCTGGGTGTATCTAAAGCTCTAGCCGAGGAAAGGCGTCTCAGGGATACCAGTGATGGATATCGCTGATGAACCAGGGACGCCGGCTAGAGGAGAAGGAAGGTAAAGTGAATACAGATGAGACGTCGGAAGTTGTTCCTTACTCTAAGAGCCCTGCTCGCTTGGAAACAAGCGTGATGCTGGGCTGTAGCTATAAGTTAGATTTAAGTCCAAAGCAGGCGTATCAAAAGGAAAAAAAATGTGTATAGCCAAATAACTTCAATAGGAAAAGAGGGATAATTATAGTTTTAAGTTATCATAAATTAAATAATGGTATTGATATAGAGGAGACAGAGCTGCTAACAGGCATAGGTAGAGGTAAATTGGTCAACAACAAGACAAGTAGTTTTAGTAGTAGGCCTAGTACATGTTTATTTTCCAGAAAGATTATGTGTAAATGTTTAGATAAACTATATAGAAGGCATATTGTAATATGAACAGAGCAGTAAAAGTCTTGATTTATAGTAAAATAAGATGTCAGGACAAATGTATAAGGACATTGAAGAAAAAACTACCACTATACTGATCGGTAGCTTTGGGTGTAGTGATGGCATCTCCACCATTAGGACTTGATTACCTGGCAATTCCAGTTTATTATTGGATAGTTCCAGCATGAACAGGTCTAGGCTTGGTTCTTGGTCAGGCCTACTTGATGTATTGGTGATGTCTCTGTATGTTGAATAAACCTTGTCCCCATTCGGTTCCCAAGATTTCGTTTACCCCCTTTCATGCATGCTCAGTCTATGTGCCCTTTTCAACCACATAATCTGCAAAAGAGTGACACAATCTCCAACTTGCATTCCCTTGTGTGATGGGGTTCACCACATCTGTAGTAGGATATGCCTGCCACCTAGCGTTCCTTTTAGGTCTACAATAGTGGTGCCCCTGATCGCAGCTATTGTGGGGTGTTCCTTTCTCGATTCTCAGCCCATATCCTTGAGGTTGGCTTTGATTGCCTAGTTTGTTAACAGACGTATGGGAGACAGTGTAGGTCCGCTACAGTTTATTCTGGCTGTTGTGTGCGCCCGTGAAATTGAAAGTAGATACCATTTTGCTAGATTTTGGCTTAAATTGTTTATCCAATGTTTCCAGCAGTTCCTCAAATCCTACCTCATCCACTTCTGTGGGAAACATTAAATATTCTGCCAAATCATATATTGCTGTGCTGCATGTTGTCAAGAATTTGGCACGTTTAACAATATTATCTATGACGCTGTTCACCACGAAAAATAGCCTTAATCACTTGGCGTGACCAGGCCATACCACCGAGTTGTTTACGTTGAATTCCGGTAAATACGCCATATTTACACGCACAGATCAGTTCCACTCCTTGTCGCCACTGTTTTGTGTTGAGACCGCACTACACACTGTTACGTGAAGGACATGCCAGGAACGATAGTGCTCAATACTGGTCAGCGCTGACTTAAAAACAGAAGACAATGTATCTGTTCACTTGTTGCCAACCTAACCTAGCCTAAATACCTTAATCATATACGACAAGTATTATTCTAGAGATACATAATTTAATCAAATTTATTGAAAAAAAGTGGTCTTACAATAAACACAGTAAAGCTAAACATGGATACTTTACTAATGCCAATATTTTTCTTTTTACACTAGTATATTTTTACTCAAAACTTTTTTTCTAATAGGTATTTAATTATTATGACAGCTAATATTGTGAACAAAGGTAAACTTTTAAAGATACAGAAGTTAAAAAAAAACATTGGTACCATCAAACCAAACTATACTTTTTCAACTCCCTAAATTTTATTTGTTTATTAGATACAAATTTTAGCCATATTTTTTTCTTATTTGTTGTGCCGTACTACTTAAATAAGGGTTAATTTGCTATTTTTTTTTTATTTTCATACTCTAACCACAAGTTGTAATTTTGCTTAAAAAACCTATTGGCTAACTTGTAGATTACTACTAGATTAATAAAAAAGTTGTTTATTGATGAAATATTGAATTAAATGGGGTAAGGGCCCTACATTAAGCCTATTGGAGATTTGGAAGAAAATATTTTTTTGTTGTTGCAAATTTGATTTATTTAAATGACAACACAACTTTAGTTTAAATTAGACCATGTGTCTAATGCAAAACCAAACAAAAAAACAAAACTAAAAAACTAATATGGAATATATTTGTTTAAAGTAAAAAATAACCTTTGTATAAGAATAAAAAACAAACAATGGTTGCCCATGACACAATACAGAATTATCCCTTTTAAAGTAGGTTTTGTATTATTTTTATTCAATATAAGCAATAATTTCAAACAAGTATGTTTACAAACACACAGAAAAGTTTACAATGTTGTTATTTTGAAAATTATTTGATCATTCACTAGTTATGTGTAGTATATGACCAAAACAAAAAAGAGTTTATTTATTAAATGGAGTTATTCTATAGGCCTAAAGTATTTTTACCACTAGATCACCTAATCAGAAAAATTGGGGGGAGGGGGGGATAGTTTTTCTATAATGTGGTACCAAGATGTCTTATCACGCGATTTTCGATAGCGTCCTCGCGGTGTCTGGCAACAATTAATGCAAAACATAGCTTGAAATTTTGGAATCTTAGCTTTTGAAACCTGGGTAATTTAGGAAAGGGATAAAAAGTGGATACACACTGAGAGTGACAAGGACGGACAGGGCGAGGAATGAAAGGATGAGAGAGAGTGAAGGAGAAAGTACTGCATGAAAGGACAGAGAAGATGATATTAAGGTGGTATGAACATGTGAAAAGGATGGAAGAGGAGAGGATTCCCAGGAGGATAGTCAAGATGGAGGAGGTAGGAAGGAGGCCAAGAGGAAGATCCAGGGACAGGTGGATAAAGAGAGTGTGGAGAGGAGTGGAAGAAGAGAGGTGATGGAAGGACAGAAGTAAATGGAGAGGCTTATGTTATACACAGAGCCTGCCAGTGACAGGACAGGAAACTGTGCATGATGATGTTTTGGTTTTTAATATTGCATTATTCTCTTTTCACAAAGAGCCTACACACTTTTTTACAGTTCTTTTTTTCTGCTCTAGACAATCAAGATATTATTTCATTATTTTAATGCTTATCGTTTAATATCTTTTGACATTTTTGTACGCAGCTTCATGTAGGTAAAAGATAAGTTGCAAAAATAAGCTATAAATATTTTTAAAAATATTAAAAGTAAGCGATTTTTCATAGGGCTTGTTTTAGATATCGTAATCCCCCCGAAATGCAGCTACAGCATTATGGAAGAACTCCCTGTATTAAAATAGTAATAATAATAATAACTAAAACTAATCAATATTTTATTTTTCAATTTGTTTGTAAAATAAAAGCTTGGACTTCCTAAATATTTGGCCTGCCTGTAAGCCACACCTTACTGCAGAAAAATTGAGGTCAAGCTGGCTGGCCACATTTTGAAATCTCAATGTAACAATTCTCTTTTCACCATTCGTTTGTGCCCATAAGTGCCCAAACATGAACTTTTGTGCTTTGAAACTAGGTCTTATAAATAACATTTAATGAATGAAATCCAGCTTGAGCTCAAGCTAGCCTGGCACATATTGAAAACAAAAAACACAACAGAATTCTATTCATGCCATTCCATTGTGCTTTATTTATGCTCATATGAGCTCAAAAATGAACATGTGTGCTTTAAAAGCAGGCAAGCTAGAGAATATTTAATGTGGTGGGCTAACTTGAGTCTTCCCCATACAGTACCTGTAGTAAACTTGAGTTCAAGCTAGCCCACCATATTTTAGAAAAAATCATTGTAACGAAATTTTGTTTTCACCATTTGTTTATACTTAATTTGTGCTCATATGTGCCCGAAAATGAACATTTATGCTCTAAAACTAGGTGTTCTATATAATATTTAATGTGGTGGACTAACTTGAGCTATCACTATACAATAACTTGTAGAAAAATTAGGGGTGGACGGGATCCGAAACCCTCGGGGAAAATGTCAGGAATTTATCCATTCCCAAGAGTCGGGAGGTAAAGACCCTTTCCCGGCAAGGGTTCAGCGGGAAATAAAGCCCGCTTATTGTTCAAGCAGTAACTTCTGGCTCAATCTCTATTGGAGACAGTCATTTTCTTTGTTCTGTAACAAACTTGGAGGGGAAGGGGGTATTTTACTGCCTGGGGTGAGACAAACAAGTTGGGAAGTTCGGGAGTCAATGTCTATCAACAGTTATTTGTTAGGTTTAGCAAGCGAGAGAGCTTGGAAGATTTAGAGAAGGACAGAGCTATATTATACTTTACCATCTTTGGGGCATAGAAATCAGAGGGGGAGGAGTATCTTGTCAAGGTTAAGTTCACAAAAGTTTATTTTCGGGCACATATGAGCATAAACACACAATGGAGTGACGTAAATAAAATTTTGTTATTTTGTGGTTTTCAATATGTGGCGGAATAGCTTGAGCTCAAGTTGGCCCGCCACATTAATTATTATCTAAAAGGGCTAACTTCACAGCACAAATGTTCATGTTCAAGCAAAAACTCTTGAACAAAAAAAAATTTTTTTTGGCAATGTGGTGGGCCAACTTGAGTTACATATTAAACAAGTTTTGATGAGACTTAAGTAAAAAATAGTTTTAGTGAAAGTGATACTAAAAGACATAAAATAAAATTTATAAGTGGTATTAGTATAATAATTATGTAGTACTAAACCTTAACTAAAACATTTGATAGGACAGAGAAAAGTGTGTTTTTGCGCATATGTAAAGGAAGAATTTTTCCCCCACAAATGTGGATATTACACTAAAACTATTCTGCATCCATAGCGTAATTCTCCATGTTGGCGGTATCTGACCAGGCTGCATGAGTAGCGTTGTCCATCTCTCGCGCCAGATGGTTGGTGTCCAGCAGCCTGTGTTGAGTTCCTCCGATAGCCGCGCCACATTCGTTGCATTTCCCTACCTCCATGGCACCCCCACATTCGGTGATGACATATATATGTCCGTTGGGGCATTTGAACCAATGTCCTTGCTTCAATCCCATCGCTTTCATGATCTGTTTCCTCTCATTCTCGTGAAGCTCTAAGGATTGTTTTAAAATAAGCTGTAAATCTCTAATGATTTGGTTTACTCTGTCATCTTTATCACCGCTGTATTTCTCGATCGAGTCGAGCACCTTAGTAGCTTCTTCATAATCCCGCATTTTTTCATGCTGATCTATTGTCGTTTGAAACAAGTGCGAGCTCTCAATAATACTCATTTGGGAAAGTCTGTGGAATCTCTGTAACTCAATATTTATCTCTTTCACTTCTTGCTGACTCAAATAATCGTCTCTGTTGATGATTACTTGGATTAATTGATCAACAAACTTGATCATTTTATTCTTGCTGCTGTCTTTTGAAATCTTTGCTGCCGGCACAAAGGCATCGTTCAACTGTTCCAAGATCTGTATTTGTATTCCGAGGGTCTCTGCATCGTGGGAGCTAAGGTTGTTTCTCTTGTTCTTTGAGAAATGTTGAAGGGACTCCTGAATTTGTTTCACAAACTTGGTGTAAAGTGATGAACTATTCACTGAAAAATAATAATAGAAAACATATGAAGGTTATTACAGGGTGTCCAATCAAATTGTAACCACAAAGCCTCAATTGGGAGGCGTGTTGGTGTAATGTTGTATGTTATGAGTTGTGAATGACAAAACGAACATTGTGAGATTGTTATGAATATTCTATAAACAAATAAACTAGAGGAGCTAACTACAAATGTGTCGTCAGCGAAAAACCAGGCCGGAGGCTCGATCAAATTGAAGGGAATTCAGCCCATCGCGGCTGACTATACAACATCGAAGGCTAGGGGTCACTTTGCCCTACGAGGGCTAAGAGGCCGGTTCATCATTACCAGTTTCGGGGACTGCCGCTCGAGCCCAGGGAACCCAGTTCAGCGACCGTGTAGGGACCACTTAAGAGTCAGGCAAGCCATTGGGTAAACCTCATAACTCTCGATTTGTCACACACTTCCTAATATTCTTAAAGTTCTTTCATTCTAACTTCACTTCTAACATCACATTTTGTAATAGATATAATCACGAACCAACACAAGTATTTAATATCACCTTCCCCTTAAACTCGGCCACAGACATCCTGACAGTTCGTAAGGTATAAAGGTGGGGGTGACAAAACTATATTTTAAAATTCCTAGGTTTTCCATATATGATTTCCAACTTATTTTAGTTGCTATATATTACAACTTAATTTAATAATATTTCTTGACACCTACACATTCTGAAAATACATCACTCTATAACAGAGTTTATAGAGAATTTTAGTCTAAAGCTTCCTTTGATGCGATAAGATTCTTACACATGCGTACAACCATGAATAAACTTTGAATGAAGATGTGTGGAGAGGGGTGGAGAGACGACATGAAAACATGTTGACTTTTGAGAATTGAGATTAGTATACTCAACATTAGACAAATGTTCTAAAAGAAATTTGCAATGTGTAATGGAAGAAAAACAGTATTTTGACTATTGAAAATGAAAGTTATTTTAGAGAATTTGTGAAAATTCCAAAAAAAAAAATCAAATTCCCTGAACTTTTCCTAATTTCCAGGATTTCCAGGTAATTAAAACAAATACTAATTCTATTGAGTTTTAACTCTCTAGTAATGAAAGGGCGTGATGGGGATTATTTATTTTGGGATTAACCTTTTTTTCCCCACATATTTATCTTGATTAATCTGTCAACATGAAGTTTTATGGTAATTCTAGCGACATCCTTTTCTGCCAGTTTTATGGCCAACTTACACTCTGAGTGTGCCGTACAAGGACTCACTTCGAAAAAAGAAAAAAAAGAAGCTGAGATCCACTGTCTTAGACTCACCAAGACTGATGATCGGAAATGGGGGGAAAATAAATTTTGGATCCTTCATTTGGTAAAGAGAAAGCTTGTACAACCGGACTTCCAGCTCCCTTCGCTTGTTCTCAAGTTCTTTCATCTTCCCGAACACCCTCAACTTGACCCTGGCCACGTCTTTGTAGTGCTTCTTTACAAGGTTCATGTACCGCTGAGTGCACGCAATGGTAGTCTTGCACTTGGGGCACACCTGGAACATGAACAAATAATAATTATTTGTTAAATACAATCATACATACATACATTATACAAAGCATTAACCCTAAATAAAACTTTAAGATTAATTTAAAATACATATTTCACGTCTGGACTACATCTAGGCTACATACCTCATAGTTCAATTAGTGGTAATATTAGCCAGTACTAATGTACTGTTGTCCAGAAGACGTCCGAATGTATTAATAGTACATCCTTTCCGTGAAGGCTCTTTCCACGTCCCGATGAGATGATGATAGTGAGTATGAGGGTGATTGTGAGTATGAGAGTGATAGAGAAAGAGGTTAATAGTTAGTACAGTGATTATGAGGGTAACAGTGAGTATGAGGGTGATAGCGAGTATGATGGTGTGGATCCAGTAGAAACACTAAAACCTAACTTAAGCCTAACTAACCAAACTCTGCTGACCGTTGGGGTGATTCCTCTTTAGAAAAAAATACCTAATGTACTAGCCGAGAATCAAACCTGGGAACCCTAGGCTTGTAGGTAGGTGCACTGACCACTTACACCACAAGGCCTTTTATTTTAAAAATAATGGAATTTGAAGTTATTCAATTTTAACTGGCAGCCCACACAGAACAAACTAGTGGGGGTCATGGATTGGACACGCTTTCCTTAGACTATTTGAACACTGAAGTGATTCATAACCTTAAGTACTAATTAAAAAAGAAAGTACCAATATCGAGGCACATGACATTTAAGGAATCAGTCTTACCTTAACGAATTGCACTATGGGCCTATATTGCAAGCTGAACCATAGTGGAATAATTCAAGGTAAGCTATCTAACCTTTTATGTTAAATGTAATGTACCATATAACCTCACAACGATCGAAACTGTCTATGTCATGGATGATCCGCTCACCTTCATGGCGATCTCTCCGTCGGATTGACCAAGCCAAGTCTCCAGGCCTTGTGACTCCACCACGTGGTGACAGTCCTCCAGGTAAATAAACCTTTTGAAAATGAATGTAAAATCAGTAGATCTAAAATATATATTTCCTCTGAAAACTAATAAAACAGTTAAAGTTCAAAACAAAAATATTAAGAGTTCATCCATAAAACATGTAACACTTTTTTCTTGCCTAATTTGACTCTTCCTCGCCCCATTTAAAGCTACTATCACACGACACTTGCTTGTACTATAAATCAAGTGTGCTAGCTAGCGCCTAGATATTTGTATACTAGCTAGTACAATAGAAACGGAACTAGAGTATCCACACGCTGCTAGTTTGGTACTAGGTTATAGTGCAAAATACAAATATTTATGGAACATCAGAGATTGATTTTGGGTTCAGCAGCTGCATTAATTATTAATAATGATATTGAAAATTATGAGAGGGAGCGTAGGAAAAGAATATGGACATGGGACTGGCTGAAAACACGAAATAATGGTGCGGGATACTAAAAATAATGCATTTGGAGGTTAGATAGGACAAATTCGGGGTGACACTAACGTTTTTTATTGCTCTAAATTAGTATTAATTTATTTACGATGTGGTCAGAGGCCCCTAAGCCCATGGGTGTCCAAGTACAGTATCCTTGATACACAAATGTTCTTTTTTAGGCCTACGCACACTTTATATTCTAAAAAAGCAACCACCCAAGGTTGGTATGCTATCAAGTTTATTTATATTAAAATTGGGTCTGTAACACAGTGTCTTTTTAGATGACATGTTTTTAATTAAATATATAGTCATATTGTGGCAATTTGGAATTATATAAACAAGGATGTTTAGAATAATTTTCTGCCAACAACAAAATCACATCTGATGACCATGTTGGCGCCATTTCTACCATTT